>JAWQFJ010025311.1:5000-15102 GCA_034096865.1 Theodoxus fluviatilis
TGGCCGACGCGTTCTGCCCCTACCGTTCATTCCTGTGTATACACGTGGCGGGAAAAGGGAGAAGAAGCGGGAACCACAACTGTCTGGCGCCAGGGAGAAGATAGGCCATGAGGTTCTCTCCCTGATTGCGTTTGCCTACATGACACTCGGTGAATACTGTACGCGTGCGTGTGTGCGTGCGTATGCGCGTTGCATTCGCTCATATGTATGCGTGATGCTTGCTTGCGTACATGTGTTTAATATGCATGCTGGCGTGCTCGCACACATGGTGTTAGGAGGAACGAGTGTGTGTATGCGTTTGTGTGTGTGTGAGCGTGCGTGTGTGCGTGTGTGTTCGTGTGATCGCATATGTACGCGCATGCTTATATGTATGCATGTAGGCGAGTACATTGATTATTACTGCGTACATTTTTTCCATCTGCTTACATTCTACGATAATGATTACTCTGCACGAAGCGATTCATTCGTCACCTGATCAGAAGTTTTCCCGATTTAAATCTCAAATCCTATCGTTCAAAACAACAACTGCTCGTACGATTGATAACAGAAATTCACAAGAAACTCATCCCCATAGCATTTGCATTTTTAATGAGAGGAATAGAAAGAATATGTTAAGTCGAAATTGTTCTTATCACGAATGACAGTTGTGTTGACAGCATAACTGTTCAGTCAATTGTTTCATATCTACGTGTACAATACGCCTAAGTGCACACAGAGTTGCCACAAAGAGGGAAAAATGAATCGATTCAAACGTCATTTTTTGAAAGTGAAAAATACGTAAGGCAGTGACTGAGAGTCACACAATGTACAATGCATTGTCATTGTTATCATGGCTATCATAAACTCCCAATGGATGAACCATCTTGGTCACATGAAAGCCATCATAGTTATCATAGCTTGCTGACAGACGGACTATCGAGGTCAGTCAAAATTCGAACTGTCTTAACATTCCGACGGAAGATTATCATAGCTATCCAACAGACAGACACGGACAGAGATCCAATAAACAGACAAGGACAGAGATCCAACAGACAGACTAGAACAGAGATCCGACAGACAGACAAGGACACAGATACGACAGGCAGACAAGGACAGAGATCCAATAAACAGACAAGGACAGAGATCCAATAAACAGACGAGGACAGAGATACGACAGACAGACATGGACAGAGATACGACCGACAGACATGGACAGAGATCCAACAGACAAACTAGGACAGAGATCCGACAGACAGACTAGAACACAGATACGACAGACAGACAAGGACAGAGATACGACAGACAGACATGGACAGAGATACGACAGACATGGACAGAGATCCAACAGACAAACTAGGACAGAGATCCAACAGACAGACTAGAACAGAGATCCGACAGACAGACAAGGACACAGATACGACAGACTGACAAGGACAGAGATCCAATAAACAGACGAGGACAGAGATACGACAGACAGACATGGACAGAGATACGACAGACAGACATGGACAGAGATCCAACAGACAAACTAGGACAGAGATCCAACAGACAGACTAGAACAGAGATCCGACAGACAGACAAGGACACAGATACGACAGACTGACAAGGACAGAGATCCAATAAACAGACGAGGACAGAGATACGACAGACAGACATGGACAGAGATACGACAGACAGACATGGGCAGAGATCCAACAGACAAACTAGGACAGAGATCCGACAGACAGACAAGGTCAGAGATTCAAACTGAAAAACAAGGACAGAGATCCGACAAACTACCACAGTGAACCAGGAAACGAAGCATGTTAGCCAGGTTGTAAACAGGTTATAGTTGCTACCCAACAGCGGAACTAAGAAGGTTATCCAGTAAACAAGCATTGCTACGCAAGGGAGTACTGTGATAGCTAGCCAATAAACAATCATTCCTACCCAACCGACGAACTGGGATAGCCGATTAACAATCATTACTACCCAACAAACGGTCCATGATAGCTGACGAACAATCATTACTACCCAACAAACGGTTCATGATAGCTGACAAACAATCATTGCTACCCATCAAACGGTCTATGATAGTTAGCCGCTAAACAATCATTGCTACCCAACAAACGGTCTATGATAGTTAACCGCTAAACAATCATTACTACCCAACAAACGATCTATTACAGTTTGCCGATAAACAATCATTGCTACCCCAAAAACGGTCTATAATACTTTGCCGATAAACAATCATTGCTACCCAACAAACGGGTCCATGATAGATAGTCGATAAACAGTGATTACTACCCAACAAACGGTCCATGATAGATAGTCGATAAACAGTCAACAAACGGTCCATGATAGATAGTCGATAAACAATTATTGCTATTCAACAGACGTATTTTGATAGTTAGCCGATGAGCAATCATTTATATCAAACAAACGGTCTATAATAGTTACCCGATAAACAATCATTGCTATCTAACAGACGGACTATGATAGTCAATGAACAATCATTGCTTCACAGCAAAATGACTGAGAGCCAAAAAACAATTATTGTTACACGACAAATGGTCTATGTGAGCCGAAAAACAATCATTGCTTCACAACAAACGGTCTATGAGAGGCATTGGCAATCATTGCTGCACAATAGACGGTCCATGAAAGGGGATAAAGAATGATAGCTACCCAACAGCCACAGCATGCCAGTAAGCAGACTATCACACCTTCCAACTAACCTACCATCAAAGTCCATATAGTGGGGATTTTTTAATCAGCAAATCCAAACGCCAAAAGATGTTCATAATCATATTTGGAGCAGCGCCTACTGCTTTGTGCGATTTTCATCTGTGCAACAATCACCTCTTTGGAGTTATAGTATCAAACACGTAAGTAAGAAACAACTTGCTGAGTATATGTCTCTTCTTTGGAAACCTATAGTGGCGAGAACTATCGCTCTATTGCTAAAACATACCGGGATGTAGTAACTGGCTGAAGCATTATTTTTACTCGTACATCATCCTGTCAGTGCAATCCAAATTTATTTATTTTTTAATAGAGAGACGTGAGAAACCCTTCTAGCTTGTCATGAACTCTCAATGGAAAAACTACAACTTACTTGAAAAGAGTAAAAATGCTTTTTGCAAAACGGTAAGAAACGCACCTAGCAATTCGTGAGCTGTTCGATGGAGAAAAAAAAAACACATTTCAACAGAGTAAAAATACACTTTGTACAAAATGGTAAGTGACACGTCTAGTGTATAATAAACTGCTCGATTTTTACAAATCACCAGGAATTAAACCGTTCTCACGAAAGGTAAGAAACACGTCTATGGTATTATATGATGATCGATTTCAAAAATGGTAGGAGATTAAACTTGTTTCACTCAATATGAAAGACACATTTAATGTATAATAAACTGCTTGATTAAAAAAAGATGACCAAAGATTAAACTTGTTTTCGCAAAAGGTAAAAAGCACGTCTAGTGTATAATAACTGCTATATTTGTTTTAAGGTAAAAGATTAAACTGTTTCCACAAAATGTGAGAAACACGTTTAGTGTCTGATAAACCGCTCGATTATATTGAAAAATGGTTAGAGATGAAACTTTTTTCACAGAAGGTAAGAAACACGTCCAGTGTATAACGAACTGCTTGATTTTTAAAATGTGACCAGACATTAAATTTATTTCATAGAAGGTAAGAAACACGTCCAGTGTATAACAAATGGCTTGATTTTAAAAATGTTACGAGACATAAATTTGTTTTCACAGAAGGTAAGAAACACGTCCAGTGTATTACAAACTGCTCGATTTTAAAAATGTGACCAGACATAAACTTTTTTTTACAGAGAGAAAGAAACACGTCCAGTGTATAATACACTGCTCAAATATAAATAATTAAAAAGACCGGGAATTAAACCTTTTTTTAAAAGGTAAGAAACACGTCCAGTGTAAAATAAACTGCT
Organism: Theodoxus fluviatilis; assembly: GCA_034096865.1. Lineage (NCBI taxonomy): Eukaryota > Metazoa > Mollusca > Gastropoda > Cycloneritida > Neritidae > Theodoxus > Theodoxus fluviatilis. The sequence goes on from JAWQFJ010025311.1 coordinate 8,926, forward strand.
GGACGAGAGAAAAACAGTTGACCAGAGATTAAACTTTGTTTTCTTTTAAACAAAAGATAAGATCCACGACTAGCGGTCATTAACAGCATGATAAAAAAGATATTCCAATTTTTTAAATCGCGCCATTTTGCTTCATTCGCCACAGATCTGCTGCACTGCATGCGGCGCATTCTGGTGAAAAGTCCCCAACTTGAACTTTACGGAGTGGCTTACACTGTCTTTAAGATATTTTTAATTTGATGGCTCTAAAGCTGTGATTAGATTTCTGAAAGAATCTCAATTTTATCATCGTCTTTAAGTTCTTCTATGTCTTTTCGATATTTCTTCGTTTACCGCTTTTGAGGTAATCGTCTACATATAATGTAATTCCGTATTTTATTGTTAACGTTGTGGCCTTATATAGCCTGCAAGGCTGATAGACCCGTAAACCACCTCCCTCCCTCCCTCCCTCCCTCCCTCCCTCCCTCCCTCCCTCCCTCCCTCTCTCCCTCCCTCCCTCCCTCTCTCCCTCCCTCCCTTCCTCCCTCCCTCCTTCCCTCCCTCCCTCCCTCCCTCCCTCCCTCCCTAACCTCCCTCCCTCCCTATCTAACCTCCCTCCCTCCCTAACCTCCCTCCCTCCCTCCCTCTCGCCCTCCCTAACCTACCATTCTCCCTCCCTCCCTCCCTCCGTCCCTCCCTCCCAAACCTCCCTCCCTCCCTCCCTCTCTCCATCCCTCCCTAACCACCCTCCCTCCCTCTCTCCCTCCCTCCCTAACCTCCCTCCCTTAGTCCCTCCCTCCCTCCCTCCTTTCCTCCCTCCTTCTTTCCCTCTCTCCCTAACCTCCCTCCCTCCGTCCCCTCCCTCCCTCCCTCCCTCCCCTCCCTCCGTCCCTCCCTCCCTCCCTCCGTCCCTCCGTCCGTCCGTCCCTCCCTCCCTCCCTCCCTCCCTCCCTCCCTCCCTCCCTCCCTCCTCCCTCCCTCCCTCCCTCCCTCCCTCCCTCCCTCCTCCCTCCCTCCCTCCCTCCCTCCCTCCGTCCGTCCCTCCCTCCATCCCTCCCTCCCTTCGTCCCTCCCTCCCTCCCTCCCTCCCTCCCTCCCTCCCTCCCTCCTTCGTTCTTTCCCTCCTTTCCTCCCTCCGTCCCTCCCTCCCTCCGTCCTCTCTCCTTCCCTCCATCCCTCCCCCATCCCTCCCTCCCTTCCTCCCTCCATCCATCCATCCCTCCATCCATCTATCCATCCATCTGCTGCAGATGTTGCTTGCAGAAACTTTTCTCAGCGCTGCTTCATGTGTAAACAATCTAACCAAGATGGAAACCGGTTCACTAGAGTTGGCAAGCCTTAGTATCACATCATAGAATGATTTAATTGAATATTTACAATCACCTGTGCAGCGAAGTTTCAAGTTGGGGGTGGGGGGTGGGGGTGGGGGTGGGGTTGGGGGTGGGAGTGGCGAATTATAAGAATTTCGGCTCTTTTCTCCTATAATATTATTTGAAATTATTAGTCGCCAGAGGAATGTGATTTCAGAACTCGCGAAATTTGTTCAAGAATTTAGTCGGCCATCTTGTAGACTGCTATCTCTCGGGTTTGCGTTTCACGGCCTGGACGATGTCCCTGGTCAGCTTGGGCAGGTCGAGCAAGACGATCACGGTGAAGATGAGAACAATGATCCCTACTGCCACGTAGCCCACGGCCTGCGACGACACACGACGGTCGGGAGCGCTCGTCACTTTCCGACGACTGGCCGAAACGTTCCGAGAGTCAACGGCGAGCTCCGACTGCAACCGTTCCACAACGGAGCTGAGCGCCTCGCGTGGCGTCATTTGGGTGACGCTGTAGCGGCACCGTAGTGTGCAGGAACATTTTGGCCCAGACGACGGGAGGACAGTCGGTTGTAGAGAGGTCGCGGGGAGGTCAGGAAGAGAAGACGTGGTAGAAACCACCGGCGTTTCTTGTGAAGCGTCAGTCAGCCCAGAAGTAGCGGCAGTCGGCCCAGAAGTAGCGGCAGTCGGCCCAGAAGTAGCGGCAGTCGGCCCAGAAGTAGCGGCAGTCGGCCCAGAAGTAGCGGCAGTCGGCCCAGAAGTAGCGGCAGTCGGCCCAGAAGTAGCGGCAGTCGGCCCAGAAGTAGCGGCAGTCGGGGAGGGCTGAGCAACAGGAGAGGGAGACAAGGAAATGGTCGGCGTTGGTTCAGGAGAGGGAGACGAGGGACTTGACCAAGAGGCTGATGTCGCCTCTACAGCTTGAGCCGTCTCAGTGTTGTGGACTGCAGGAGACGAGGAGGTCACCCCTGCCTGGAGAGAGACGAAACGAGAAAACCGGACGTCAATGAATTATTCATAGAAACTGGAGTCTGCGTCTGAAATGGACATTAAAGTGCCAGTCTCACGTCAATTATGCTGTTGTCTATATACAATTTCTCCTAGCTATTTGCTCATAATTATATTTTTTTAACCTTTTCAGTGCTACCACAGCAACGAAGATGGATTTAGCAATGCGCATAGACATATTCATATCAAGGAGAGAGCAGTATGCTTGCCGAATTGAACGCAGAAGACGAGAGTTATGCGCAGGCAGTGCCGCTCACCCGCCATCGCTAAAAAAATCTGGTTTAAGAAATGGAGCTCGCGCAAGGGTAAATTGCTTAAGCTAGAAACTTTGCAAGATCTTGCGAGGAATAGGGCGGTGTCAACATGTGCCAACTGAAATAAAGGCAGTCAAATGTTTGAAAAATGCTGATACCGCCCAATTATATGCCACCTAGAAAGGCAAAAGTGGTGACGTCAGAACCAGGGTGCGTGCCGGGAAGTGAGCGATGGTAAGTCTCACGAAAGTAGTACATTTTGAGATTTCCATATTTCTACAAAAAGGATATATCAGTATGCGCGGATGGATCAATTTTCCGATACGCATAACTCAAATATGGCTGAAACGGTCGTTGTCAACCACATTCGGGGACAGAGTACTCGGAGTACTCTGTCCCCGGGGACAGAGTACTCGGTCTTTGAAATCTCGTCCTTACAGTCACGTGACATACTGATGACCATGTGATATATCGCGACATGTTCTTCACTCGGCGATAAGTGTTTCACACCGGCACTGTATTCAAATAGTTCAACAAATCTTGTCCCATTCGAACGTCGACCGCCATTTTGATAGGTAAACTGCCTGTTGTTGGCAGTCTCGTTCTCGTTCAAATGCCGAGATTTCAAAGACCGAGTACTCTGTCCCCGGGGACAGAGTACTCCGAGTACTCTGTCCCCGAATGTGGTTGACAACGACCATTTCAGCTCAAATATGACATCAGTTTTTTCGGATACGCAACCGTTTGTCGCAGTTTGTTGACGGAAACCTTTAGTCGAGACGAGCGACCAGGGGCGTGTTGCTTAAGCTAGAATCCTGCAAGAATCTCGCAGGAAACGCGAGGCGACGGTGTTGCCCACAGCATCTCGTTCACAAGGAGGCACTCGCTCCCAAGGTGGTTTGCCGAGGTAGCTCCGGAGGTACTTCGCCGCGTCTAGCAGCAGAGGCCCGGATGACCCAAAATGGCGGAGACCGTGCTAATTGGGTTGCAGTTCATGGACAATTGTGCCTGTAATGTGCTTCTCACTGTCCGAGAATGGACAAGTGTACGTTCACGGAAGTATTTGCTGTTCGAGTGTTCATGTGTATATTTTGAGGAGTATGTGTATAGGTTATTTTTGGACGAACACTGTTAAATTTATTTCTTTATTTATTTCCGCTGCAAACATGAAGCACCCGACAGGTTCACTGTCTGAATTATAGTCCCTTGATCAAGAGTGTATCGAAGCACAACATTTTGACAAAACTGTCTACACTTGAACCCGGGTTGGTTTATTTTCCTTGGAAAAGTTCCCGTGCCATTCGATATGTCGCCGTGGTATGTGCTATACAGTGAAAAACTGCTGTGACCTCTGTATTGTCCGGTATTTCGTCCATCGGCGACTTCTTCACCGTCTCTCGTGCCAGGACGCGGCCATGTTCTCTCGGACTTCCGCCTTGCCAATTGATGATTGGCCGTTTCTTAGACGTCTTTCGATGCTTGCCTCGCCCTCGCCTTGCTCCGGAGAAACTACCTAGGGTAGGCAAGGCGCCCCAGAGTGAAGGCGCAAGCACGTGACATCACCAACAGGAGAGCTCTCCAGTCAGCTCACAGGACTGCATCGAGATTTTGTAACCACCAGTGTTTGGGAATGTATCATTTCTGCCTCCGTCTGTGCCTCTGTTGGATTTGCCATGCCTGCATGGTGTGTGGCAGGTGGCTGTGCCTCTGTTGGATTTGCCACGCCTGCATGGTGTGTGGCAGGTGGCTGTGCCTCTGTTGGATTTGCCATGCCTGCATGGTGTGTGGCAGGTGGCTGTGCCTCTGTTGGATTTGCCACGCCTGCATGGTGTGTGGCAGGTGGCTGTGCCTCTGTTGGATTTGCCATGCCTGCATGGTGTGTGGCAGGTGGCTGTGCCTCTGTTGGATTTGCCATGCCTGCATGGTGTGTGGCAGGTGGCTGTGCCTCTGTTGGATTTGCCATGCCTGCATGGTATGTGGCAGGTGGCTGTGCCTCTGTTGGATTTGCCATGCCTGCATGGTGTGTGGCAGGTGGCTGTGCCTCTGTTGGATTTGCCACGCCTGCATGGTGTGTGGCAGGTGGCTGTGCCTCTGTTGGATTTGCCATGCCTGCATGGTGTGTGGCAGGTGGCTGTGCCTCTGTTGGATTTGCCACGCCTGCATGGTGTGTGGCAGGTGGCTGTGCCTCTGTTGGATTTGCCATGCCTGCATGGTGTGTGGCAGGTGGCTGTGCCTCTGTTGGATTTGCCATGCCTGCATGGTGTGTGGCAGGTGGCTGTGCCTCTGTTGGATTTGCCATGCCTGCATGGTGTGTGGCAGGTGGCTGTGCCTCTGTTGGATTTGCCATGCCTGCATGGTGTGTGGCAGGTGGCTGTGCCTCTGTTGGATTTGCCATGCCTGCATGGTGTGTGGCAGGTGGCTGTGCCTCTGTTGGATTTGCCATGCCTGCATGGTGTGTGGCAGGTGGCTGTGCCTCTGTTGGATTTGCCATGCCTGCATGGTGTGTGGCAGGTGGCTGTGCCTCTGTTGGATTTGCCATGCCTGCATGGTGTGTGGCAGGTGGCTGTGCCTCTGTTGGATTTGCCATGCCTGCATGGTGTGTGGCAGGTGGCTGTGCCTCTGTTGGATTTGCCATGCCTGCATGGTGTGTGGCAGGTGGCTGTGCCTCTGTTGGATTTGCCATGCCTGCATGGTGTGTGGCAAGGGGCTGTGCCTCTGTTGGATTTGCCATGCCTGCATGGTGTGTGGCAGGTGGCTGTGCCTCTGTTGGATTTGCCATGCCTGCATGGTGTGTGGCAGGTGGCTGTGCCTCTGTTGGATTTGCCATGCCTGCATGGTGTGTGGCAGGTGGCTGTGCCTCTGTTGGATTTGCCATGCCTGCATGGTGTGTGGCAGGTGGCTGTGGCAATGAGAGGAAACCTGCTGTCTTGCAGCATGAACGTCCAAGCGACAGAAACATGGCCACGCTGGGAGCGCGTCAGTCGAACGACGACGAGTCAAGATTTTCCCCATGGCAACAAGCGGAAAATGGTGTGTTCGCCATATTTCAGACCTGGCCACTGTTCTGACCACCAGAAGTGGCATTTGGGTTTCGCGGAGGGGCTTCGGTTATAACCCGCTGCTGTGCCTCCTGTCAGAATTTCAACAGCACCGATGATGTCAGAGGATGCAGACTCTGAGACACCACGCTTATTGCACGACAAGAATAAAATCGAGAGATTTGAGCTACTTCGTCAGATAACAATCATTTTGTTTCTTCGAGCACTGATATGCAAATGAAATCATGCAAATCTATTTGTCAGTAGAACATCAGGGGAGCTGAATTGTTACAGTTTGTTTTAGTGCTATTATTAATTTTATGTGTAAAATAATACGATTGAATTGAGAGGTGCACCTGTCACCATTACTACTGAAGAACAAGGTGTTAAGATTTTTTATTTAATATGCATTGTAAGTAAATGGAAGAAAAAGTAAGAAGTAAAAAAAATCTTAAAGGGATCTACTTTGAAGTGTCAAGAGATGACGAAGTCATCAAATGCCATGCCATTACTTTCTGGATTGGCCATTGACCCAGAATTGTCACAAAAGCACCTACAGGTCAAAATTATTAAACACAA
>JAWQFJ010025312.1:0-15000 GCA_034096865.1 Theodoxus fluviatilis
GTTTCTTCCTCACTTGCCATGGGAACCTTTCTCTTACTCATGTGGAGAGAGAAACTGCTTCTTGCTCTCACTTGTGGGTCGTCGTTGTTGAGACATGAAAGTAAGAATGATACCCGTTTGGCATGGTACATCGTGCTTGGTCTTATCATTCCTAGTCCTCCTTCTCTTCTTGGCGTGAAGAACATAGCCCTGGTTGACAAGTCATTCAGCTTCATGGCGACTCTGCCGAAGTCAACTATAATGTCTTCTAGCTCTATTAGTACTTTTTCGCTGAAATGAAGATTCTCTAAGTAAAAGTTCAGTTTTGATGATGCCATGATGTTCACTGCTTCTATTTTCTTGTTTACGGGTAGTGGGGACCGGTCTTTTTTCTCCATCGTCTGTCGGAAGCCCTCCTTGATCTCGTCCATTTGTCGTATGGCCGCCGTGTTGTCGAGGTCTATGTGGAATCCCAGATACTGGTAGCTTTGAGATTTACCAAACTTGGGTATTTCTCCCCCTTGGAGCTTCAGACTTGTTCTCTGCGTGCTGTCTTTCTTCGACCAGTTGTTTCCTGTGCACCGGGCGTGTAACAGGGCGCACTTTGCGTGTTTCACCTCCATGCCTGTGTAGTTCAGGAACTGCTCGGTTTTCTGTAGCATCGCTTGAATGACAGTCTCTTGTTCGGTACTCATGCACACATCGTTCATGTACGCTTGACATGGGGTGGGCTGTGACAAAGGGGTAAACGGTTGCTCCAGCCACCTAATCCACGGATCCAAGGCTTGAATAAAGGCGATCGCTGACCACGGACAGCCTTGGACTATGCCTCTTGATCTTGTGATCTTGGGGGTAAGCGATCCCTTCGTCTGCACCTGAAACGTTGAATCGGTGTAGATATCCTTCGTGATGTCAACTATATGCTCAGGGTATTTTGCTCTTCTCATCGCTTCCAGCATCACTCTGGGGTCGACACTTCCATAAGCATCCTTTATGTCGACAAAGGCCGTGAAGAATTTGGAGGAGACATGCTTGAAGTTGTCTATAGTTGACTTCAGGCAGAAGACGTGTTCCTGCAAACCGTTCCTAGGGAGGGATACTTTCTGCTTCTGTGAGAGTCTTCCTGTCGCCACTATCCAGGGGAGCATTCTGCATTGGAACAGGCGCATGTATATCTTGTACATGGATGTGAGGAGTGAAATTGGTCGCCACTCACTAGGGTCTTTCGATCTGTTTTCATTCTTCGGTAGCAGCGTAACAGTGGCGTGTTTCGAATATGTTGGGATTCGTTTATTCCTTTAGCAAATGTTGAATATGGCGGTGATGACTTTGATGAGTCTACCAAGGTTTTTCTTGAGGAAGCCGTACTCTACTCCGTCATGTTCAGGGGCTTTATTTGTTTTCAGGGCTTTCACAACACATGTCACCTCTTCAGTCGTGAATGGATTCAAATTCATTTCCTTCTGTGATGATGGAGGGTCAAGGACTTCCGGCCAAGGTTGTGCTTAGTGGGTACTGCAGGCGTTTCTCACTTTTTGCGTGAAAATATGCCATCAGCCTGTCTGGGTCAATGGGGCAGACTGCACGTGGGGCAATCGTGCTGTCGTTGTTGATGATCTGGATTGCACGCTACATACACAGACATATATACATACATACACACACATACAGACAGACAGACAGACAGACAGGCAGACAGACAGACAGACAGACAGTCATCAATACGTGTGCTTCTTCTCCCATGCTTCCTGGTACGAGCTGTACACTCAAACCCTCTGGGCCTTCTTCCCATGTGCCTCGTGCTGGTCCGAGACCTTCGCGAGTTTCGGTGTGATTGGCGAATGGAAGCCTTGGTGTGTTTTGCTGTGCCTTTGTTTGGTGGAAAGGCCTTCCAGCGCCTCACCCTACTCGACAGGTCACACAGTGGGCTTCAAGCGTCTCGGCTAGCCTCTCTTGTGGAGGCAAATTTTGGCTACCATGGTAACCGATTGCTTGTCGACCGATAGATACGATAGGCTTGTTCAGGAGGCGCAGCGATTCAAAGCGCTGCTCAGCACTGCATGTGATTTACTCCTGAACGGCAATTTTGGGGCGTGATTCACTCAGCGCTGTGCAGCGCTCTGCATCACCGATCCGACGTGATGCAGACGATTTTGCATCACATTCAAAATGGCGTCTTCGATCCCGCACTGGCCGTCGATGCGTAAAATAACCCTCAGAAACATCATTTTGGGACTGGAACGGGTTTATTTGCACCAAGCGCTCTGTATGTGCGAGTAATGGCAAGTAAGGATGACACAGTAGAGGACTTTATTCATGTAGAATACATTTAAACGTGCATAAACGATGCCTGTGGCAAAGAAAACACTTTCTTCGTGTCTATCAACACAACATGGGGCGCAGAAGATTTACCTCCCCTTTAACAAGTGAAGCGCTGCACTATATCTTAGGTGTTCAGGAGAGGCAAAGAGCGCTCAATTGCCAACATGAAGCGCTCATGCAGCGCGCTGTACTCCTGAACAAGCCTGATGTGCCGCTATCTGGCCAAGGCAAACACTGCGTTCCGCTTGCCCCAGCCGCTCTTGCTGCCAGTTCAGCGACCCTAACTGCTCCTAGCAGGCTCAGTGTGTGTCCGAGTCGGCTGCTGACGTCCCTTTGGCACTTACGTCTCATAAGTTTTCCCCATTCACCCTCACCCGCAATCCTGTTTGTGAAAGCACCTTTGCTGGCTTGTGATTGGGTTGTGATTGGGTTGTGATTGGGTTGTGATTGGGTTGTGATTGGGTTGTTATTGGGTTGTGATTGGGTTGTGATTGGGTTGTTATTGGGTTGTGATTGGGTTGTGATTGGGTTGTGATTGGGTTGTGATTGGGTTGTTAAAATATTTTGCTGTTTAAAGTAAAACACCTTAGTCAGACCCGGCGCCGGCCTTTGTAATGTAATCGTGATATATTCCCATATATATCAGCCAGGTGGAGCAGCAGTTTCTCCTTTTGCTATTGTTGATATACGTTTATTTTCCTGTGCATTTTTCGTCAAAGGAGCACAGAGGTACACAAACCGTAGCACATGACAAGGGTCAAAAGAGAAACAAAGGACGAGACACTCTAAGTCTACGTGGGCTGATTTCGACTGGGATGGAACTTGGATCATCGTGCCTGGCTAATGTGTACATACACTACCTTGTGAGGAAGGATACATGTGCACCCAGACTACAGATGATCCAATTGAGATACACCGACTTCACCGCATCCAGTGAAATGATACATATTTTTTAACTGCCATTCCTCTCTTGGATACCTGGTTTACTTAGTCGCCATCTGTGTGTGGACTTGTTCCGTACACCAGTGCACCTCCTTATCAGTCAGGAAGACTGGTGCCTCTTCTCATTAAGAACTATTTGTCCTTTCATGGAATGTCCGACGTGTTTGAGATTTCCTTGATTGTGTATTCATCTGTGAAGTCAGCAATCAAAACCTGCTTTGTCTTGATGTAGCAATTGATTGCTGTGTATCATACTGGCAATCCAAATAGAGTCTGTGCTTGTAAAGCAAACTTAGCCATCCGAATCAGATACTGCGTCAACTCTGTAAGAGCTGTTCATGCCTCTGATATTGATGTTGAAGCTGCTAGGCCACATTCAAACTGTCTGAGGTGTTTTATATTTTTTAATCGGTATAGTTTCTTTTATTATTCATTGTTCTGTCGTTGCTATTGAAGCTGATGGTAAACATTCAAACTGTCGGAGGTGTTATATATTTTCTTAATCTTCATAGTTTCCTTTATTTGCAGTTGTCATTCATTGTTCTGTTGTTGCTATTAAAGCTGATGGGACATATACATTCAAACTTAGTGAGGTGTTTTGTCCATGCATCCTGATTGTTTCGTTTTCTTTTCAGCCTGGCAATGAAAAGTAGTAACACCTCACAGGAACGAGGGAAGGAATTGCGACCGGGAACAGCAGCCGAGAACGATGACCCGTATGTACCACGTCTTTGCTTTCTTCCTTTCCTTTTATTTCTCTCTCTCTCACTCTTTCTCTCGCTCTCTCTCTCTCTCTCTCTCTCTCTCTCTCACACACACACACACACACACACACACACACGCACGCACACGCACACGCGCACGAACAAATCCACGCTCACGCGCACACTCACACGCGCGTACACACGCACGCACGCACACACACACGCACGCACACATACACACACACGTACACATACACACGCACACACACATACGCATACATACACACACATACACACACACGCACGCATACACACACACATACACACACACGTACATACACATATACATACACGCACATATACACACACGCACACACACGCACACGCGCACACGAATACACACACACACACGCACACGAATACACACACGCGCGCGCGCGCGCGCACACACACGAATACACACACGCGCGCGCGCGCGCACACGAATACACACACATACACACACACGCACATATACACACACGCACACGCGCACACGAATACACACACACACACACACGCACACACGCACACATACACACAGTGGGCTGGGGGTGATAATGGAACCCCTGGGTCTCCCAACGCCATTCGTAAAAGGCGAATGAATGGGACATTGATAGTTTACTCGCGCTAACCAGTTTAAATAATTTTGTACTTAATGGCCGTACATAGCCTACAAAAGCTGATAGACCAGAAAACGTCATTAATTCATTCATTTGCTCTTTTATTCGGTCATTCATTTATTCATTCATTGGTCTCTTTTGCCTTTACTCTTGTCCCATTCAGCGTGGCTGAGACTAGTGAATATAGTCTCAGCAACAGGTTGGTCACGTGATAGCCTAAATTCTTCCATAACATGCATACCACCGTTCTGAACAGCCACGCTGAATGCCATATCACATCGTGAGTGTATTCCTCCGCTTGTTGTGATACACTCCATATTGGCAGCCATTTTTTTGTCAGTTCATTTTCTAAACATCGATTTCCCATGAATGTAAAACTTGTGTGCGGTAAAATTCGAATCACAAGAGTGTAATATTGTGAACTCTACTAATTATAAGGACTTTGAATACAACAGCAATATTTATACTTCATTGAGCGAGTTCGGAGGGTCAGAGTCGATCTCTGGTTGTGAATTCTTGTCAGCAAACCGTTAGATGACAACTAAAGACGCTTCAGCGTTTGTGTGAACAGTGATTACACGTACCTTGTCAGCAAACCGTCAGATGTCAATTCAACACTGTCTAGTCTCGCTGGATAAGCAGTGAATCAGAAAATGGCTTTAACTTCAGCTCCAAAGAAAAGAAAAAGAACAGAAATGACACCCAAAGACAAAGTGGATTTGCTTGATCGCTACCGAGAGCTAAATTCTAAAAGTTTGAGGGAGGGTGCTGACATTTTGGGTGTGTCGGCATCATTTCTGTGCCAGACACTGAAAAAAGAAGATGAACTTAGGGCTGATATCGCAGAGGGCTCCAGTCAAGGCCAAAGGAAGCGTCGGCGCTGCGGGAAGGATAAAGAGACAGAAGATGGCTTAAAGCGGTGGTTCGACTCTATCCAAGCGCGCAACACACCTGTAAACGGCCCAATCCTGTGTCAGAAGGCGGAACAGATTGCTTCCCAGCTTGGTCGCTCCGAATTCAAAGCTACAAATGGGTGGTTTAACAGGTGGAAGAAACGCAACGGCTTGGTGAAGCGGGAAGTGCCTGTTAATAAAAACGCCGCTTATTAAAAACACTTTTGTTCGGTCCCAATGTGTTTTTAATAAGCGGCGACTACTGTATATACACAATCGCACGTGCGCAAGGCAGTTTACAACCTTATAGACACGTTCGCGCTAAAAGTAGTTCTCAAATGATTTCCTGAAAATCTCATAGATTAGTTTTATTAGAACACCAAATTTGTGTTTATCTATCGGGATAAATAATTGGAGTGAAATAGAATCGCCTCTTTTTACTCTCAATGGTCTTCTGATCATGTTGAATTTTGATTGGTAGAATCATTGGAATGTGGATTCGAAGTCACGTGACCAACCTGTGTCAGAGATAGTATTACATCTCTGTGTTCAGAATGCTCTTGTCCGTGACTTACGGAGGGTGCATGCCTAGGACTTCAGTTTCCGTGCAGTGTTCAGTTCTGCTCAGATCTTAGTGCTGCATCCATGGGCCAAGATGCTTCATACCCATTGGTTCCTTTCGCCAAGGAGTAAAACCGAATACCTATAAAGATGGCGGAGACTTAGAGTGGTATTACCAGAGGTAACTATTGCGATCAGTCTTTGAGGCAGCAGTGAACCAGCACCGTTGCAATGTTCACGGTGAACTCAGGCGATGCTGGCACCACACAATATGCGACCCTTCTCTGTATAATTATCTCACGTCATTTGCAAGTAAACAATCAGTCAATTTGTCAGTTGAATAGGTCTCAAAGTGTACTTTGGTATGAGACTCAATGATAATTTTAAATATACTGTATGATAGTATTACTCTTGCTGCTGCTGCTGCTGCTGCTTCAGCTACTACTGCTACTGCTACTGCTGCTGCTGCTACAGTAGAGTCCAAGTCTATCGGCGTAGCCCAGACCGATTCAATCTTTGAGGTGACTAGAGTAGCTGCAGGAGTATCCTTGACGACTGGTTGTCATCAGCCAGCAGGCCTCATCTCCCCCCCCCCCCCAACTGGCTCCTCATACGCTGACATTTAGGTACAATGCATCGCGCCGACACCGTGGCTGAATGACGTACGAACGTTGTCACAAAGTTGCCACTTGGAGAGCAGGGAGTGGATGATGACTGTTGTTACGGCTGCTAGACGTAAAACAATACCCAACTCAAACCATAACAACAGCATGCCAAAAGTATATTTTTAAAATTTCGGCGTGTTCTAAATGGGCAGGATTTCTTCCGGATTGGAATGTGTCGCCGGGCCTTAAATCAATGTCATGTTTCTCGGCAGACGAATAGCTTCGAAGAAGAAGGACTGGCAGAGTCGGAGACGGCGAGGCAGTCTGGACGCATTATGTGCTGACTGTGGGGAGGGAGCGGTCATTGATTTCTTGGCGGGAAGTACGTAGGCGTCATCGCTGTTCTTCCTGCGTGCTGGCTGGAGCTGCTGGTGAAGTGCGGGCCGGGCGATGGGTCGTGTATGTGGGAGTAGTGTATACGTCACGCGGTAGGAGCGACCGACTGGATGCATCTCTAAGGACTGCCGCAGTCAACCTGAACTAGACGTAGGCACCGTGTAGGAACAAACAAAACAACGAGATGGAATGACGCTAAGAGCAGACAAAACTCTTCTAGCTTTCCTCCTTCCTCGTTCTGACCTCCTGAGCTCATCTGACCCCAAGCCTCTTTTTTTCCTCTAGTACTATATCACTCACAGAACCTCGTTTGCTTTTTGTTACCAGTTTTCTTGCGCGCTTGCTCTGATTTCCTCTCTTGTCTTTTGTTTGCGAGAAGCAATGATGTCTCCTCAAGGCGTGACGCGTGGTTTGAAGTAAAAGTGTTGCAGGAACTGTTTTTGAATCCATCACTTTTACGTGGCATGTCCTGTCGTTTCCTTCCTTTTCTTCTTGAGCTGTATGTCAGCCTGTTTCCTCGCGGTCATCGCTAGTTTATCAAGCTTTGGGTCCCTCTCAGTGCTTGGGGTTGGGGTGTGGAGTTAGGGTCGCGCTGTGGAAAAGAAGTGAACCTTTCTTTTGGGTTTTTGCTCTTGATTGATTCGTGAGTTTCTCGTTGGTTCTGTTCTGTGGGTTTTTTTTTAATTTGTTGAAATATCAGTGCATCGCTTTGTTTCTCAATCCTTTCAGTGTGCGGATGTTGCTTTGCTTGTTCATTTGATATGCACGTTCACCCGCGGGTTGCGGTTACGCTTCACGTACCGAACTCCGACAGTTCTTGTTGGATCGTGTGAAGGGGCGTCGTTTCAACTGGCCACGGACAAGTGTGAAAAACAAGTAAGGAAAAAGTCCAGGCACGCACAGCGCCATCGTAGGAACCTGACCTTTGCAAGTCCGCCTCCGTGCCATCGACGACAGAGGCTTTTGACGGATCGGGAAGTTATCGATTTTAATTTGATTGCTTCTCCCGAGGCTCCGCAAGCACAAAAAGTCCTGGTTGCCTTGTCCGCGGAAGACTTTGATCATCCCATACTGCCAAACCTTAGAGCGTAGTCGAATCCTCAAGCACCGAGTGTGACTCGAACTGGTCGTGGTTTCCCGGCGGAAAGGTTCGATTCGAGAACATTCTCAGCAGTTGATGACGACGTGACCTCGTCGAACATCAAAACCGGGTCAAAGTGCAGCAATGCATCAAAATCACGCATTGATCCAATCCCCACCCTCCTCCCTCTTCCCTGCCACCTAAGTCATTACTCGGTCAAACAGTTCTCTCTCTAGCTCTGCCTTATTACCTTTGACCTCCACCCGACCGGCTCGAGGCCTTCTATCCCCACAGCAATTTCTCAGATGTATGTGCGTGTATGTGTGTTTGTGTGTGTGTGTGTGTGTGTGTGTTTGTGTATGTGTGTGCGCGCGCGCGGGTGTGTGTGCTTGTTTGTATGTGTGCTTGTTTATTTGTGTGTGTGTGTGTGTATCATATGTGTGCATGTATGTGTGTGTGTGTGCGTGTGTGTGTGTGTGTGTGTGTGTGTGTGTGTGTGTGTGTGTGTGTGTGTGTTCGTGCGTGCGTTTGTGTGTATTTGGGAGCGTGTTTGTTTATTTGCCTGCGTGTGTATGTGTGAGTGTGTGTGTGTGTGTGTGTGTGTGTGTGTGTATGTGAGAGAGAGAGAGAGAGAGAGAGAGAGAGATGAATGTGTTTACATGCACGTGTGTGTGTGTGTTTTAAGTGCCTGCGTCTATGTATAGATATGCTTGATTTTGTGTATGAGCTCGTCTGAGCGCGCTCGTGTGTGTGCGTTCGTGCGTGCCCTTTGCTGCGTTGTGGTATAGAAGAAAAAGCAGCAGCAGCAGCAGCAGCAGTAGTAGTAGTAGTAGTAGTAGTAGTAGTAATAGTAGTAGTAGTAGTAGTAGTAATAGTAGTAGTAGTAGTAGTAATAGTAGTAGTAGTAGTAGTAGTAGTAGTAGCAGTAATAGTAGTAGTAGTAGTAGTAGTAGTAGTAATAGTAGTAGTAGTAGTAGTAGTAGTAGTAGTAGTAGTAGTAGTAGTAGTAGTAGTAGTAGTAGTAGTAGTAGTAGTAGTAGTAGTATTAGCAGTAGCAGTGGTAGTAGTAGTAGTAATAGTAGTAGTAGTAGTAGTAGTAGTAGTAGTAGTAGTAGTAGTAGTAGTAGTAGTAGTAGTAGTAGTAGTAGTAGTAGTAGTAGTAGTAGTAGTAGTAATAGTAGTAACAGTAGTAGTAGTAGTAGTAGTAGTAGTAGTAGTAGTAGTAGTAGTAGTAGTAGTAGTAGTAGTAGTAGTAGTAGTAATAGTAGTAGTAGTAGTAGTAGTAGTAGTAGTAACAGTAGTAGTAGTAGTAGTAATAGTAGTAGTAGTAGTAGTAATAGTAGTAGTAGTAGTAGTAGTAGTAGAAGTAGTAGTAGTAGTAGTAGTAGTAGTAGTAGTAGTAGTAACAGCAATAGTAACAGTAATTGTAACAGAAGTAGTAATAGAAGTCGTTATTGTTGTCGTTGTTGTTTAGTTGATGGCAGTGGTGGCGATGATGTTGGTAATGGTGCAATGTGTGCGCGCGCGCGTGCGTGCATGCGTGTGTGTGTGCGTGTGTGTGTGTGTTTCATGCACGTTTTCTGACATCAGTAGCGTCGAGTGTGTTTCAACGAGTAAGAAGTGATGTATTCAGGTGTGCTTGTGCTTGCATGCCTATGTTGTATGTGCATTTGCGGCTTACGCTGACGGGGTAGGCAAAAGGATGAGCTGGACGCGGAGGGTGCAAGAGCCTTTGAGAGGTGGAACTGAGATGGGGAGGGGGTAGGGATGGAAGGCGGAATCTGACGCCACAACCCCAAGACCACTTCCTCCTTGCCAGCGTCTTGTGTCCTCTTCAAAGCAGTGGCGTCCAGGCATCACAGTGTCGATAGGATGTAATGCAAGCTTCACAGTGGCGTCCAGGCATCACGGAGTCCATAGGATGTAATGCAAGCTTCACAGTGGCGTCCAGGCATCACAGTGTCGATAGGATGTAATGCAAGCTTCACAGTGGCGTCCAGGCATCACAGTGTCGATAGAATGTAATGCAAGCTTCACAGTGACGTTCAGGTATCACGGAGTCCATAGGATGTAATGCAAGCTTCACAGTGGCGTCCAGGCATCACAGTGTCGATAGGATGTAATGCAAGCTTCACAGTGGCGTCCAGGCATCACGGAGTCCATAGGATGTAATGCAAGATTCACAGTGGCGTCCAGGCATCACAGTGTCGATAGGATGTAATGCAAGCTTCACAGTGGCGTCCAGGCATCACGGAGTCCATAGGATGTAATGCAAGCTTCACAGTGGCGTCCAGGCATCACGGAGTCCATAGGATGTAATGCAAGCTTCACAGTGGCGTCCAGGCATCACGGAGTCCATAGGATGTAATGCAAGCTTCACAGTGGCGTCCAGGCATCACGGAATCCATAGGATGTAATGCAAGCTTCACAGTGGCGTCCAGGCATCACGGAATCCATAGGATGTAATGCAAGCTTCACAGTGGCGTCCAGGCATCACGGAATCCATAGGATGTAATGCAAGCTTCACAGTGGCGTCCAGGCATCACGGAGTCCATAGAATGTAATGCAAGCTTCACAGTGGCGTCCAGGTATCACGGAGTCCATAGGATGTAATGCAAGCTTCACAGTGGCGTCCAGGCATCACAGTGGCGATAGGATGTAATGCAAGCTTTACAGTGTGGCGAGCTTGGAGCCAATTTCCTCATCGGCATTTGGAAGGGCTAGGGCTGGAACGTTCTGGAGGATTCATTTCCGCTAGAAGCAAGGCTGAGATCGAGTAAGGGTTTACTGCGTACCCCAGGTTTGTGTTATTCACATGTAGAATTATATGTTTTACATGGGAGTTTGTTACGCAAATTACTTGAAGAGATGAAGCCAAAATATAGCAGGTCCTGTATAAACAAGAACGACGGAGAGATTCTGACAATCGCCACTGTAGGAGATGTTAGGCATTTAATCATGAAACTCCAAGAGCTGGCTAGAGCCCAAGCAAATCAGGTGTCGATTTCTCTAGTCGTTCATTTCTTAGGAACTGCGCATGGAGACGCTGTGAGCCTATTCTCAAGTCCAACCCACGCGAACGTCTTAGCTGATATTCTTATGGCTCAAAGGGCGCGTAGATGAAGAAAAAAGTATAGCATTGCATTCACGTCCACTCTCAAACAAAATACGATAACATAAGTTGCTGATTTCTTGAGATTGATTACTTGGCGTCATGAGAAAATAACTTGGGACAAAGCAGCTACGATACTGAGGGTAAATAATCACTGACGGAGCAAGCAGCAAAACAAGAAAACAGAGTGGTAAAGGAAGACACTTTGGATACCATACACGACAGGTCGCAAACGTTCTGTTTAAAAGTTTCCTTCAGGAACGGAATAAAGGCACAGAAGCAAAGTAAGACTGAACGGCTGCACGACTGAATGAGTTTGAAAGTTTCGACAAGTTGGAATGAGCGACATGAAAAGTGCCCATGGTGTGTGTGTGTGTGTGTGTGTGTGTGTGTGTGTGTGTGTGTGTGTGTGTGTGTGTGTATATGCGTGTGTGTATGTGTGTGTATGTGTGTGTGTGCGTGCGTACATGTGTGTGTATAGTACATGTGTTTCTAGACCAAATACAGAAGAACGCTTACGCACAGTCACCATACAGCGCATCGATGTAGCGTAGGCTTGGGCAGGGGAAACTCCATGCATCAGAGAGGATCATGTTCCCAAATTGAAAAAAATAAGCCTAAGACCCTTTTATTTTCATGCCTATAGCCACAGATATTTGTACACAGAATATATGCTGTAACGCGCATAAACAAAACCAAAGCACACGAGATAAAGCTGAAGGACCTACTTGAGGAGATGACACGATAGCATAGTAAAGGCAACACACGTCCAGGACACAAATGCCAGAGATGTGTGGACAGCCAGTCTCTAGATAAGGAAGGACTGATGGAGTGAGAGAAGGAGAGCACAAAGGCAGGGATGTGTGGACAGCCAGTCTCTAGATAAGGAGGGACTGATGGAGTGAGAGAAGGAGAGCACAAAGGCAGGGATGTGTGGACAGCCAGTCTCTAGATAAGGAGGGACTGATGGAGTGAGAGAAGGAGAGCACAAAGGCAGGGATGTGTGGACAGCCAGTCTCTAGATAAGGAAGGACTGATGGAGTGAGAGAAGGAGAGCACAAAGGCAGGGATGTGTGGACAGCCAGTCTCTAGATAAGGAAGGACTGATGGAGTGAGAGAAGGAGAGCACAAAGGCAGGGATGTGTGGACAGCCAGTCTCTAGATAAGGAGGGACTGATGGAGTGAGAGAAGGGAGCACAAAGGCAGGGATGTGTGGACAGCCAGTCTCTAGATAAGGAGGGACTGATGGAGTGAGAGAAGGGAGCACAAAGGCAGGGATGTGTGGACAGCCAGTCTCTAGATAAGGAGGGACTGATGGAGTGAGAGAAGGAGAGCACAAAGGCAGAGATGTGTGGACAGCCAGTCTCTAGATAAGGAGGGACTGATGGAGTGAGAGAAGGAGAGCACAAAGGCAGGGATGTGTGGACAGCCAGTCTCTAGATAAGGAAGGACTGATGGAGTGAGAGAAGGAGAGCACAAAGGCAGGGATGTGTGGACAGCCAGTCTCTAGATAAGGAAGGACTGATGGAGTGAGAGAAGGAGAGCACAAAGGCAGGGATGTGTGGACAGCCAGTCTCTAGATAAGGAGGGACTGATGGAGTGAGAGAAGGGAGCACAAAGGCAGGGATGTGTGGACAGCCAGTCTCTAGATAAGGAGGGACTGATGGAGTGAGAGAAGGGAGCACAAAGGCAGGGATGTGTGGACAGCCAGTCTCTAGATAAGGAGGGACTGATGGAGTGAGAGAAGGAGAGCACAAAGGCAGAGATGTGTGGACAGCCAGTCTCTAGATAAGGAGGGACTGATGGAGTGAGAGAAGGAGAGCACAAAGGCAGGGATGTGTGGACAGCCAGTCTCTAGATAAGGAGGGACTGATGGAGTGAGAGAAGGAGAGCACAAAGGCAGGGATGTGTGGACAGCCAGTCTCTAGATAAGGAGGGACTGATGGAGTGAGAGAAGGAGAGCACAAAGGCAGGATGTGTGGACAGCCAGTCTCTAGATAAGGAGAGGACTGTTGTAGTGAGAGAAGGAGAGCACAAAGGCAGGGATGTGTGGACAGCCAGTCTCTAGATAAGGAAGGGACTGATGGAGTGAGAGAAGGAGAGCACAAAGGCAGGGATGTGTGGACAGCCAGTCTCTAGATAAGGAGGGACTGATGGAGTGAGAGAAGGAGAGCACAAAGGCAGGGATGTGTGGACAGCCAGTCTACTAGATAAGGAGGGACTGATGGAGTGAGAGAAGGAGAGCACAAAGGCAGGATGTGTGGACAGCCAGTCTCTAGATAAGGAGGGACTGATGGAGTGAGAGAAGGAGAGCACAAAGGCAGGGATGTGTGGACAGCCAGTCTCTAGATAAGGAGGGACTGATGGAGTGAGAGAAGGAGAGCACAAAGGCAGGGATGTGTGGACAGCCAGTCTCTAGATAAGGAGGGACTGATGGAGTGAGAGAAGGAGAGCACAAAGGCAGGGATGTGTGGACAGCCAGTCTCTAGATAAGGAGGGACTGATGGAGTGAGAGAAGGAGAGCACAAAGGCAGGGATGTGTGGACAGCCAGTCTCTAGATAAGGAGGGACTGATGGAGTGAGAGAAGGAGAGCACAAAGGCAGGATGTGTGGACCGCCAGTCTCTAGATAGGAGGACGGGAGTGAGAGAAGGAGCACAAGAGGATGTGTGGACAGCCAGTCTAGATAAGGAGGACTGATGGAGTGAGAGAAGGAGCACAAAGGCAGGGATGTGTGGACAGCCAGTCTCTAGATAAGGAGGGACTGATGGAGTGAGAGAAGGAGAGCACAAAGGCAGGGATGTGTGGACAGCCAGTCTCTAGATAAGGAGGGACTGATGGAGTGAGAGAAGGAGAGCACAAAGGCAGGGATGTGTGGACAGCCAGTCTCTAGATAAGGAGGGACTGATGGAGTGAGAGAAGGAGAGCACAAAGGCAGGGATGCTATGTGCCGGGAAGGCGAGTTGTGGAGGACGCCGCATTTCTGACCCCGTCTCCACCATCGATCCAAGCAGTGTTCGATCGAAGCCCTCGTAACCCATAGCAACGCAGTTCTAGCTGGCGGCAGTCTCCCTCCCCCCCCCTCTCTCTCTCTCTCTCTCTCTCTCTCTCTCTGTGTCTCTGTCTCTCTCTCTCTATCTCTCTCCCCCCTCTCTCTCTCTCTCTCTCTCTCTCTCTCTCTCTCTCTGTGTGTGTGTGTGTGTGTGTGTGTGTGTGTGTGTGTGTGTCTATCTGCCTGTCTGCTTGCTTTCTTATTCGTTAGTTTTCCAATCTGGCAGTCTGCTTATATTTCTGCCTGGCTGTCTATACTTTCCTCCCTCTTTCTCTGTATTCATGTCTGCTTGATTGTCTACACACATGTATACCAGTCTATCCGCATGCCAGTCTGCTTGCGTATATTTTTCTCTCGTTTTCCCGTCAGTGATCTTCTCAAAACTGTGTCTTCTCGCCTAGCTGCCTCTTCGCCTGCCTGATCGCCTGAATGCAAGAGTCTGAATAGCTGTTTTTCAAATGGTGCTTCTTTGCCTACTTTAAAAAGTTTGTTTCCATTAAGTTCTCGTGTGGGGTCTGTTTTTCATCATGTAATGCATCATTACTATGAATTTCTGAATGGCAGCATCTGTTTGCCTTTCTGATCGCTTGTATGTGACACGTTCTGGCAAAACCAGAGTTAACACGCTGTGGCACTTCCGCCACATGGTTAAGAAATAGTTGTCAGTGCCTACTTAAGGCGAAATAAGTTTT
>JAWQFJ010025312.1:20000-28798 GCA_034096865.1 Theodoxus fluviatilis
AGTCGCTTTGATTCTTATTGTCTACTAGGATGCGGACAGTTACATCATTATAAATCCGTGTCTTGACAAGAGTGAGAGAGAGAGAGAGAGAGAGAGAGAGAGAGAGAGAGAGAGAGAGAGAGAGAGAGAGTATGTGAAGCGCGTTTATATTATACATTTTTATTTGGCGTAGATAGGTGAACCGAATCCTCACTGAAGATCGCTTGCTTGTTAGAATGCGTACCTCCCGGCACACTCGCGTAATCCTAAATTACCTTTTGCTTTCACGCAAGGGTGAAGATAGTATGTAGATAGTGCTATGAATGAATGGAGTTCTCATGATGCTGCTGGTTCCAAGTGAACAAACTATGCAGATACTGTTATGAATGAATGGCTTCTTTTTATTGTTGCTTATTCCGAATACCTGGTTGAATTTAGATTCTGCCCCGAACGACAGTCACACCCCTGCCCCACCCTTCGTTCCCTGGCTGAACTTTTTATTTTGGTTCTCCAGCAATTATTGTTTAGTCGCAGCCATCAAACCAGTCTTATAGTAAATATATCTCATGGCTCTACGTCTAATTTTACATCTGTTATTTTAGAATTGAAAATATAAGCTGCGACCGTATGATTCCTATCAATGGATAATTTAAACTTCATATTTGTCTACATGTCTTTTTATCACAATAATGACATGTGGCCACCATTTTGTTTGCATGGAAATTGTAGTGTTGACATTTAAAGATCTACATTTACATAACACTTCGTTTGATGATTCCTTTGTGTAACTTTTCTTTCCTTATATCCAGCACAAGGAGGGGTATTCACTGTGAGCTGTTGGCACTGATAATTCATTTGTCATGCTGAAATCTGTAATTTTTATTCATTCTCCATTCTTCTCTCGTTGCAGACCAACTCTAGAAGACGTGAAGAGCTGGGGAGAGTCCTTCGAGAAGCTGATGAAAAGTAAGAGTCGGTGTCTAGTTTACTCTGTCAATTTTATTTCGTTTTGTAGTTGTGTACATGTTTTATCTCCTTGTAGACTTCTCTTTCATTTCCTTTTCCTCTGCGTCCCGTGCTTAAAACTCTCATCGTGGATGTGTGGAGGACCGAGGCACTCAAGGTGTTGGTTTTACAACTATGTCTCTCAGAAACTGTATCTAGTAAATGCTCATTAATTTCATTACAGACTGTTTGAGAAATGTTACATTCAGGCTATAAGTGTTTTATGATAATAATTATTACACCACTTCTCAGCTTTGTATATCTATTGCTTGCGTTTCATGTAAATAACATGCGTGGAATTCTGTCGTACTTGTTTGAATTTCATAAATGGCGAGACTTCATGTCTGTCTATAAAGTTGTTTGTTAACATTTCTCATATAACGTTATTGCGAAGCCTGCCTCATACACATGCATCTTTATCTTCACAGGTGGAAGGAAAATATTCAGGGAATTTCTACGGTCAGAATACAGCGAGGAGAATATGCTCTTCTGGCTTGCCTGTGAAAACCTCAAGAAAGAATCCAATCCAGAGATAGTGGAAGAAAAAGCTAGGTTAATCTACGAGGAGTACATCTCGATATTATCACCAAAAGAGGTACGATATCTCAAACAGGGAGAAAATCATTATTTTCTCTGTACGTTCATAGTTTGAATTATCACCACAATAATTACTTTATTTCAAATAGTAAATGTCCATGCTTTTCTGTGTACGTTGACAGTTTGAATCAATTTGAACAGCTTGTGCATGTGAAGAAAGATAGAGCAATGAGAGGCCATGAAAACGTAATATTTCACACAGCAGTTTTCGATCCACCGTTACCATCTGAAGGCCACTGGAGATCAAATCAGCGCAAATGGGCGTGAGGGATGGTGGTTGCACTGTCACTTTAGCGAGCGAAGGACACGTGAATGTTAAGCTGATGAGAGACATTTGGTGTTGCTTAGAATGATTCATCACTCATTTCAAATTTGGGCTAACATAACACATCCTGTTCTCTTTGGTGCTTTGATTAACCAGTGCAGGAATTTATGATGATTGGATTGTTGTTCTTGTTTCAAACGATCAGCTTTAACCTGCAGTGCGGGACGAAAATCAATACCCAAAATGTAGTGTCACGTCCCAGGTCTCTGTCAGATGGGAGGTAACTCTCTCTACACGCTTCATCGGCTTGACTGGGTATGAGCGAATTCCAGTTTATATTAATCTAATAAGGTGATTGGAAAGCGTGTTGACGTGTAAATAAAATGTCATATACCTATTTCGTTTTGGAAAGTTAGTGTCCATTTGCAACATACATATTTTGTCGTGAACACTCTCTGTCAGCACCCTCTGTGGTTGTGGAGCGCCATCTTGCCTCCACACGCAAATCGTATAGGGCGAACAACCAGAGGAATCGGAACTCGGGTTGCTCTTACTCTATGCAGCTCTAGTGACTTTCCTGATCAATGGTCTTCTTACATAACCTACAAAAGCTGATAGACTGTGAAACTCCATTCATCATCATCATCATCATCATCAAAAGGTAAAGGTAAAGGTGTGGTTTTTTATAGCGACTTACACCCTTTGTCTGGGTCTCAAACCGCTTACACTTTACCCCCTGATCACTGGGCATCTTCATCAATCCTCACTGGTACCTCACAACAAACATAGTGACAGACATTTAAGACGCACACAGTCAGGTACTAGCAGCAACTCCGCTCCCTGGGGAGTATTCCAACCCGATGCTGGCGCTTGGCCGCATACAAGGGTTAATCGCACACCGTTTTTGCCAATATTGCCCTCACAGGTACCCGGTTTTACTCCTGGGTGGGGAGAAACAATGCGAGTTAAGCATCTTGTTCAAGGATGCAACTCTGGAAACCGCGCAGCTTCGAACGCCGTACCCACTGGCCGCAAGCGACTGTAGGTCCAGCGCGCTAACCACTCGGTAACATCATCATCATCATCATCATCATCATCATCATCATCATCATCATCATCATCATCATCATCATCATCATCATCATCATTATCATCATCTTCTTCTGATCCAATTATCTGACATGCGCGTTTCACTATGTTTCAGGTTAGCCTAGACGCCCGAGTCCGGGAGATCATCAACCGGAACATGGTGGATCCCACGCCGCACACCTTCGACGAAGCGCAGTTTCAAATCTTCACCCTCATGCATCGAGACTCATATCCCCGATTTCTCAACTCCCAAATTTACAAGCGGCTTCTACAACAGACTTCATGACTATCTGTCACAAGTGCTCAGTGTTCCACCCAGGGGCCCTCAGAAGGGAGCTGCTCGCATAGACAGTAGGAGCACTCCACCCTGATGCTTGCACCTCATTCTCCCGCTCGGCGGAGAGGCATGAGCAGCCGCACGAGCTTGCTCCCTGTGTTTGGCCATAATGCTGCCACTTGCACGTGCAGGGCGGCAGTCGCGCCATGTCTGTGACCCGGATGCCAGGGCTATTTATAGGCCATCCAGGAAGGGCTTGGAAAGCTTCGCCTTTCTGCATCGACCGCTACTTGTTGTGTTTCTCAGTTCGACAGCGTTTTTCCTGTCCAGGTTTTGTTGGATACTCACACACCACCGCCGCCACCACACCCCAACATGACTACACACGCGCGCACACAACACACACACGCACACACTGGGACACAGACCGACGCACGCTGACAGCGACACGCCGCCCATCGAAGGGAGGGAGAACTTCTCGGCGTAAATACAACGCAACGCGCAGCCACCTGATGTGTCTGGGAGTCAAGGCATGGATTGCACGTGTGCTTGCGTGCGTGTCTGTTCGCGTGTTTGAACTCGTGCGCGCGGAAGTGATAAAACCGCATGCGCGTGGGCATGCGCGGGTGTCCGCCTGCTGGGTCGACATACTGGACTGCAGGAAAGACGAAGACGAGGGCGGGCGTGATGTGGAAAATCCCTCAATGATGGACGCCTGACTTCCACCCCCACCCCCTGCACAGCGATATCATATTGGGACCAATGCCTGAGCTCTTTCGCAGTGTTTCACTGTTCTACTGTCCTGCAGAATGGCGGTTAGGGAAAAAATTCGCGGGGTCGATTGATGCGCGACTTCAAGAAATTTCCTCGTTCTCTTCCCCCCTCCCCCCCCCCCTACCCCAAAGGGTGGTGAGGTCTCCACCTCCCCATGGTTCCTGGCTGACTTGCCCCCTAAGGCTTGCCCTTGTTGCCTGGAGACCCAGGGGGCAAAGGTTCCCCGCCACCCCCACCCGTTCGTTGCAGATGGCGCCAATGCGTACACCAATGCGATGTGATGAAAGGGAGAGCACTGTTGGTAGAATAGCTTTCATTGTTTTGGGCGTCGCCACCATCTTCAGGAAAATAAAGTTTTGTTGTGTTTTCCGAGTTGTTTTTACACGCACATTGTGTATATAAATGCCACTGTAGAAAGCCTTGAGTAGACAAAGAAGGGACCTGCACATTTGTTTGGTCAGAGACACTTCACGAAAAAAATGGTCAATTTATTTCATCAGAACGAGATTCTTGTTTCCACCTCGATATTTTCATCCAGATTGTAAGGTTCCATGTCAAAACTAGATATCTCAGGATGTGGTAGTAGCAGCAGGCAATGTGTAGCGCTGGGACACTCCCCGTGCAATATGTCTCCATGTTGTGTACATCACGGTCTCTAGCGACTGGCGCAGCCCCCGTTGTGTCCTCCATGTCTAGACCATTGCGTGCGGCTGCAGCGTCTCTAGAGGCAGAATACCTCCATGACGGTTTTTTATTTTCACCAGAAGCACGTAAAGAAGAAGTCAACTGGACGATCTGATGTCTTACTTTTCCCCCCCTTCCTTGCACATCCCGCTCTCTGATGATTGTGTTGTTGGCACTTCTTCATCGCGAATTGGAAACGGTCCACCCGAAGCAGAGGAAGAAGCAAGGCAGAACCGTGGATTATTCCTCCCCCAGCACATCCCCAAAACTGGAGACCAGCAGCTCAGTCTGGATCACTTTATCAGTCGCCACCAAATCATGCAATCGCCAGATATCAGCTTCTTGTATAGACGTTTATAGGTGTTGGTCTCCTCCGCTAACGGCATTACCGAATAATGGCGGGAAGACCCAACAAAGTCCCTTTCTAATTTGTACATATCAGGATCTCGCGGTGAAGTGTTCGGCTATTCTCACAAGATGTACATCATGAGAGGAGTATAATCTTGTTTGACTGAGGCGGGGACAAGTGTCTACAGTTTGTGTCGTGTTTGTTTCATTTTCCATCCTCAACCCATGTTTCAAGCGTACATAAGTTATAGCAAAACGTTGTAGGTCATTTTTACAGATGTTGATGTGAAGAGCTTAGATACCGTAGGTACAATGATTTCCAGATGTGAACAGTTGTTTCATTCCTTGTATAGTATTCCATGTGAATGAGCGTTTAAATTGCTACTGCTCCATTTCTGGTTGAAGTGAGTCGGCAGAGAGTGTATAACTGCAGTGTATCGTGAAATGTTAGTTACCGACAGCAGTTTAGTGATGTTCAAAATTCAGGAAACTCCAAATGACCAACAATCCACTAAAATGCTATGGTGTATTGCCACCGTGCATAATGTTTTCACATGTTGCTCCCAACGAAAACATGACCAGGGCCCGTATTCACAACGGCGATTTATCGGCGATTTATTTTAACTCCGATTTATCTCTAAACTCAGACGATTCCAACTGCCTGTTCCGCTCTCCCTTGGCTGGAAAGCAGTATACATAGCAAAGCGCAACCTAGGATTCTTTGATGAGCGTACCTTATCTAACCGATCAAGATAACGCGGGTCTAGGGGATAAATCGAGTGTTAAAAAGATAAATCGCCGTTGTGAATACGGTCCCTGGGCTCTAGATGAAGTTGTAAGAAACCGTAATCTTACTTCCAAAAGCAAGGTATTCAAATGTCATTAGAACATTTACGGCATGGGCTAATCAACATACTGAAGAATTCAGAGGGACTTTGGGCATAGTTCTTTGCTGTTCATGTCGCTGTAATTTTACAGACACCGTCACCTGCTAACGACAAACCTGTCCACTCACAGCTCGTTCCAGCTGTAAAATTCGTATGCACACAATGTTTTTGGGGGGTGGGGGTGGGTGGGTGGTGGCTGGTAGAAAACCGCAAGCAGAGGGCGTATGCGATGTGTCTTTGTCAGCATAGGTGATCGTTTAGAACTGTAGCTCTGAAGAATTCGACGTATGCTATGTATCAAGTGATGCAATTGTGTCTGTGTGGATCAATTAAGAATGAACAGAGACTTCTCAGATGCATGGGGAATTGGACCACTTTTAAAAGAAATGCCATCGAATGGATATAAGTAAGTATAGATATTTGACTTTGATCAGTTTGGTATTTTAAAAATCTTACCTGTCGTGGTCCTAGATTATTCTTTTTATTATTTTGTTTAACACCCGGTGGTCAAGTGGTCACGTTTCGAGATGACTGCGTAGATTTTAATGAGAATCTATACTCGAGTTTGTTGGCTTTGAAAGCTGTAGTGTAGCAATCAGTTGTTATGGCAACACCTTTACTTTACTACGAGGGGACACAACTGTTGCGACAGAGCATGGAAAAGCTCAGGTTTGCTTGTCCTTCAGCTGTGCTTTTACATGAAATCACCCGACGCCTCGTGATACACTTAAGGTTTTTGATGTTTTAGCATAGCCTTTTGACAACTGTCGTCATTTTCTGTACGTTACTAGATACAATTATCATTTTTCTTATTTCTTTTTTATCTTTGAATGAAGAAAAAAATTAATTAAACTTTCATGAAATACATAAAATCTTAGTCATCGAGTTACCTCCCCAAAATGCTTTGTTATCTAAGTAAAGAGTTGCTCCTAAGCACACACAGTGGGATGTGATTTGCTGAATAAACGCGTCTCATTGTATTTCCAATTTTGCCACTGCCGAGCCATTTATTTTGTTGCAAATAAGCAGGCTGTAGCGGGCACCAAATGAATTTGCACGATATATTGGGGAAAGAAAATTGAATATGTTGCAGAACGTTTTTGCTCGTAAAGGCTTTATTCTGTTCGATGCTCTAACATAGACTAGACTTGTAACCAAACTAGAGTCTTGGACTTGATGACAGACACAAACTGTCGACTTTGTAACATTCTCACCGTCGAGACAAAGACATCGAACTTTAAGGTTTGTTTGAAGTGAGACATCGCCTTTGGTACATCGTAATCCCCGTACATTTTCCCTAAATCTCACGACAAACTGCTTCAGCTTGTGGTAAAGATTTACAGAAAGATCTGCTGCGATTCGTAGTGAATAGCGTACGTATTACTTCCAACTACTCGACTGAAAAGAAAGGCATCGGCTGTTTCCCTGTCCTTGAATGAATGGTAGACTCCGCAGTAGTGTGTGGCGCTGTTGGGAACCCCATTTCACCCTGCAGAGATAGATTTTCAACCTTTTCCCTTCTCTTTAAACAACAAAGTTATCATCATTATAGTGATCCTTTTGTAAACAAGTCTATTCAATTACATGCAACAATGTATGAGAGTTCCACTTTGCCACCCGCTCTGTTTGAAACAAATATGTTTCCTGTCATGTAGTCGTCATTCAGGGAACTATTATGATCATGACTCGTTCTCTACACAACCTTCTTAGAAGGAAATGTGCTCAGTTTTCACGTTGACGGTCTGCCTCTACCTCTTCATCACTTCCACGCATCTCTGATTTTGGGGGAGGGGGGGGGGGGGGGGGGGTGGCGGGAGCGGGAATTAGGACGGGAGAAATAGAATTTACATCAATACTCATTTGGAACCGACCAAGTTTGAATCCCAATAATTTAAACAGGAGTGTTCCAGAGCTAAAAGTAGATAATTCACTTGTAAGGGCTGCGGTATTTAACTCTCCCGGAGTTAGTCACAATGATAGGAAAAAACGATGGCGGTAGTTAGCCTGAACGATTACACTGTGGATATACGAAATGACTGACGTCGGCTGTATCTGCGCACAAATGGGGTGACCTATGAACTGATTCCCGGTCTACTGTTTCATTGATTGAGCAAAGCCATTGCTTCTGTCTTCGTTGCTTCCCTCACCAACTGCATCACCTCGGAGCTTGCGGGAGAGAATTCCCTACTGTGAACCATTTCTTCTTCAGACGCATTCCCACGTGTTTGGTATCTAGAAGGTCAGTGCCCAATGTAAATATGAGATTTGTCCATAGGTTGTTAGTTCTATGACCACTGCTCAGACTACAAGCACTTATAAAGTACGTTTGAAATAATGATCTGCACTTCTGTCTGCATCCATGCGTCATGTATGAAGTGTGTCTTTCACTGTACATTTTCAATACATGATGAAACTTATTAGATTATGTGAAAGCAAATGACAGAGTTTAGATGGGGAATATGTGCTTGATTGCAAGGTATTTTGAATCGATGTCATTTACAGACTTCGAGCTAACAGATTTTTGCTGTAATTCCTAGTTTAGTGATTTTCTATTGATAGGCCTAGTGGTGATTGTTTGTATTGGGGATACCTAAATACTTTTGTTGTCTGTTTCTTTTAGCACAATCGAATTGTGTTTAAACGGCTCCATTGTTGCAAGCTAATAGGCATATTGATAAACATTATGCGATAATTCATGATTGAGAAAAGAGGAGACAAATGCGATTCTGAGCAAATGCTTGAAAACTGTCCCCAAGTAAAAATAATATGTAGTCATAAAAATCATACAAGTGTAACATATATGTCATTCTGCATCCTAACAATGAACGAAAACATTATATTACATGTTTTTTGGTCACTCGTTGCTATCTTATTCTCAGAGTAGTCGAACATA
>JAWQFJ010025315.1:0-2500 GCA_034096865.1 Theodoxus fluviatilis
TGTACATCAGTTTGTCGAATGCCTGAAGTGAATGTCTGACTCCTATGTTATTAAGTTTATTAAGTTACCTTTGATGTGATTGACTGTTATTGTATATTGTAATGGTTGTGTATGTATGCACCTTGAGCATGTCTTACCTCATGGTAAGGCGCTATATAAATCCACACATTATTATTATTATTATTCGCTGGGCACACAGACACATATAAACATGCACACTTTTACACACACTCGTATACACGCATGCATACACACGTAACATATACACACACCATGTACAGATGCACACACACAATCACACATGCACGCACATACAAACACACACACACACACACACATGGCATGAAGGTAGTTTGTCAACATATTCCGTCTGGACTTCCTTCATATTGGGCAATGGAAGTGGAATAACAGAGAAAAGACCAAAGCAGATTTGCCATTTTCATTTACTTCAAGAACAATGTCAATGACAAGATGCAAACAATATGAATACTTCACCTCCTCCAAGATAGTTTGAAGGAGTAATTCACTTCAAGCCTATTACCTCTGCTTGGCAGAATTTCAGTGAAAATACAGGTAGGTCCAAACAACCTTGAAGAGCATCTCATTCAAGTCAACAGAACAACATTTTTGGTGCACCGCGCAACATCAGCATCAGAGTGAATGTGGAGGATGACAGAATGAGCTGAAGCACCAAGACATGAGGTCACACAAGCTGCAAGTGCAATGCGGGAAACTGTCTTGGAAAGTAAGATGCCAGTGTGGGAGATGTGCAAGGCAAGGCTTTATATAACACATAGTTCACTCAATTTGAAAAAACTCAACACATGTATGTTGGGAATCTGCTACAAAATAATGATCATTACCCCCACCCCAACATCACCATCTCACATCCTCCCTGCCCCACACACACACCTCAAATAGTTCTACATTCATCTAGTTCAATGCAGTATCTTTGCAAATGAGTAAAACATGCAATTTTCCCCCCCCTCAATTCTCACGTTTACGGCTGGGCAGCTAAAACAGCCCCAAAAGTTCTACAACTGTGGATTCCAAGGTAGGGGAGTGGGGTTGTGTGTTGATCAGCAGGTGTCTCATGCTCTGCATTACACTCTGACATAAGGTATGGAAGCAGAATGGGGAATGCATCCAGGTATGAGACAAAGACGGCTAATCTGGAACAATAGCATGTTACGCTAGAGAGAACCCTTAGAGTGCAAACTTCCGCCAAGGAAGCCGACATTTATCTTCCACGGCCTGTATGATCAATAAAGGAAGCATGTTCTGCTAGGCAAACCTGTCTCTACAAAGTGTAGTTCACTTTATTGGCTGAAAGTGATATCTGAGCGCAGAATGCATATGGCCGCAACATCAATAGTTTGAAGTCATCATCTTTCATGATGTGCAATAAAATCCAATTCCCAAATTATATGACATATAACATTCTCTTTGTAGCTGTAATTCCCAAAGGAGATAAACAAAAAAAAAAAAAACTGTTCAATGGGTGAAACTCTGATCTTGCACCAAATTTAATCAGAATCCTTGGTAAACTTTTCAAGTTATCTTGCTGAATAATTAACTAACTATTGAAGTGAGGGTAAACCATAAACTTCTTGGCAGAGGTAACTATGCACTCTCTACAACACACACACACACACACACACACACACCTCTCTCTGCCTTTCTCTCTCTCCCCCCTGTGCCAGGTGGCAGGACTGGGCGGAAAGTAATAATGTGGAGGAACAGGCTGGTTTTCGTCAGGGCTACAGCACTGTAGACAATATTTTTGTGCTTCAGGCCTTGGTAACTTGCAATTTGTCAAGGAGAAGGAAGGTTTAAGCAGCAGGAAGTATGGGGTCTGGATAACTGTTCAGTCATTGAGAATGTACATATCCAAACAATGAAAAGATACCTCAAACTACCGTCAAGGGCTCCAAATCTGATTGTCTACGGCGAATGTGGAAGACACCCTTAGTATATCAGTTACATAATTCGTTCTTTGAAGTACTGCATATGGATGTTACGTATGGAAACTTCACGTTACCCTCATCTAGTTTATGATGTTAAATTCATGCAATCAACAAAATTGGGCAAATAAGATCATGGAAGTGTTGTATAGATATGATTTTCAACATGTATGGGATAATCAGAGGGTGCATAACGATAGAGAATTTTTCTAAGATTTGAAAGGGTGCTTAGTCCAAGAGTACTGTAGCTATTGGTCACAAACCCTGTGGAATAGCGAAAGGTACTCGTTGTACAGGAACTTTAAAATTTGGACAAAAGAAAGCTATTTATTTGCTCTGGACAGAAAGTATTTACGTGACGTCTACATTCAGTTTAGAACTGGCTTCAGCGAGTTGTTCTGTCACAAGAATAGATATAAAGATAGAGCAGAAGATAATTTGTACATCTGTCCTGCTTGTAGAGAGACTTTTGAGTGTGAAATTAATTTCCTATTTGCTTGTCCATTGTATGAAGACACTAGACAGAAGTATTTTTC
>JAWQFJ010025315.1:7500-11105 GCA_034096865.1 Theodoxus fluviatilis
GAGCCTGTAAGGCCGATAGCGAGTCAGAGACAACAAGGGCTCATGGCAGTCTCTTGCTCTGGACTATGCCAAGAGCGGCCTCAAGTGCACTAAGCTCTACGGAGTAGATCAAAGTCCCATCCGGAAGGCGAAAGCGCAAGAAGGAGTCGCGGGCGACAACAGCTGCTGCCACACAATCTCCGTCTTTAGAACCATCTGTTTAAAGTGGGTAAAAATGTGCATATGTAGATAAAATTTACCGGAATGCACTCTTGTACATGTGAGAGAGGGCAGCACTCTTGAAATTTTTTGCTAGATTAAGTAAAAAAAGAGAAGGAAGGAAGGAAGAGAGGGAAAAAAGAAAATGGCCCAACACTACCCCCCCAAAAAATAGGGGGAAGAGAAAATACCATCCTCCTCCACTAAAACAGACAGAAAGATTAAAAAAGGGAGCAAACAAACAACAGCATCCACCACCCTTAAAAGGAAAGAAAAGAAAACCCTAAAAGTTTTAGTAAAACACCTAGAACCAAATTGCACCTGCACATTGTGGATGAATGATTCCAATGAGTTTTGCAATCAGTTTCTGAGAAGCTCTTATGACATAACACCCTCATTATAATCTGGGCATACTTACCCTCAGGTTGATAAGTGTACACCATGATATTCTTGTATCGGTCTGATACTGGAAAACCAAGCAAAGGGAAGTCAGCACAAACAGTGCCAACATAATATGAGATCTCTCTAATAAAACAATGTATACACATACACACACATATTTTATATACATTCTTTTTAAGACAATTCATCTTTTCTGGCATCGCCTCTGTTCAGCTACTAACATGTTGAAACAACAACTAGCAAGGACTCAGCAGCATCCCCATTTACTCCTGGTCTCCATATCGAGTGTAAACTTTAAGTCAATGAAGACACAGCACTTATTTATAAAGGAGGTAAAACCTGATTATGCAGTTGTTCAAAACAATATATACACTTCTGTTATGGAACATCATGTGATTATTGATACAGGCATCTTTTTATTCTACCAGTAGTGAAAGATTAGAGAATGTTGGTACACATGTTTCATGCTGTGGTTGCTATTTATGGCAGATGATGATGACTTGTTTTGAAATTATTGATTTAACTGTCACATTGTGCTGGGTCAATGGCCAATACAAATTAACTATGTTGTTACTGTTGTTGTAAACAGGGATGGATGGATGGATGGATGGATGGATGGATGGATGGAGGGAGGGAGAGAGGGAGAGATGGATGGATGGATGGAAGGAAGGAAGGAAGGAAGGATGGATGGATGGATGGATGGAAGGATGGATGGATGGAAGGAATTAAGGAAGGAAGGAAGGATGGATGGATGGATGGATGGATGGATGGATGGATGGATGGATGGAGGGAGGGAGAGAGGGAGGGATGGATGGATGGATGGAAGGAATTAAGGAAGGAAGGATGGATGGATGGATGGATGGATGGATTGATGGATGGAAGGATGGATGGATGGATGGATGGGGGGGGGGGGAGGGAGGGATGGAAGGATGGATGGATGGAAGGAATTAAGGAAGGAAGGAAGGATGGATGGATCGATGGATTGATGGATGGAAGGATGGATGGATGGATGGATGGATTAATGGATGGATGGCGTTTTACGGCCTATCAGCCTTTGTGGGCTATGTAGGGCCATTAAGCACGAAAATCACTAGAACAGTTTAGAGTAAGTGCTAATCAAGTCATGATGTCCCTATCTATTCGCCCCTTACGAGTGATGTAGGGAGATGTGGGGGTCTATTCTGACCCCCAGCCCACAGGGGGCCTGTAAAAAGGGTATACAGTGTACAGTAGGATAACTCACTACAAGTATATGGAACCAACATCTGCAGCTGGGACCGGTTTATGGAGGTGAGTGCTCACTTCCTGAATAGGCCTTCTTGAGTCTGCTTGTCTACTAGTAGTCCCAGAGTTGGTACTACAGGCAGCAAGAGTGTAGCAGAAACGGCAAACAGCGTTCTCTACTTCCCAAAAACTTTCAGTTAAGGAGGCAAGCACTGTAAACGCTTACAAGCACTTGCCTTCTTGAAGAGGTACGCATTGCAATGACACTAGGAAATCATAGATCTTGCACGGGATAGGCTGGCGTCAACAGTATGATAGCAGGCATAAGGGCAATCAAATGTCTATGCAGAGTGGTCCTGGCTGTGACAACTTGGCAATCAAATGTCTATCCAGCGTGGTCCTGGCAGTGACAACTTGGCAATCAAATGTCTATGCAGCGTGGCCCTGGCTGTGACAACTTGGCAATGAAATGTCTATGCAGCGTGGTCCTGGCTGTGACAACTTGGCAATCAAATGTCTATGCAGCGTGGTCCTGGCTGTGACAACTTGGCAATCAAATGTCTATGCAGCGTGGTCCTGGCTGTGACAACTTGGCGATCAAATGTCTATGCAGCGTGGTCCTGGCTGTGATAACTTGGCAATCAAATGTCTATGCAGCGTGGTCCTGGCTGTGACAACTTGGCAATCAAATGTCTATGCAGCGTGGCCGTGGCAGTGATAACTTGGCAACCAAATGTCTATGCAGCGTGGTCCTGGCTGTGACAACTTGGCAATCAAATGTCTATGCAGCGTGGTCCTGGCTGTGACAACTTGGCAATCAAATGTCTATGCAGCGTGGTCCTGGCTGTGACAACTTGGCAATCAAATGTCTATGCAGCGTGGTTGTGACGAAACCACGTTTTCTCTCTCTTTAGTTTATTCTCTAGTTAAAGGGGATGGGTTAGATCTCTGCCAGACGGTAGTTGAGTGTAGAGACAACTGCCAGACCAGTGAAATAAAGGATGAGGAAAAATTGAGTTAAGAGATCTGATTTTTAGTTCTTCATTGGGAGCGGTCCCAGAATCGAATGGTGACGTCACTGCGTGGAACATTCCAATGACGTTGTTTTGAGTTGGATGTAAGGTGATAGGTAATTGGAGAAAAGGTGAATTCTAATCATGGATTAGGACAGGTCGGGAAAAAGACATGTGATCACCATGTGAAGGGAGTAATCGAACAAAAGAGACCATTGGATAAGAAAGCCATGAGTTGTCATCTTATATTGTGATGCAGGTACATTTTGGAAGCAATCAGGTATCATGAGAGAAGGACACGTGACTTGATTGTGACGAACGAAGGCTGGAAAACTTATAAATACTGGGGGAATAATGCGAGTCGGCGCGCGTCATCATTTATTTTCAACGAACAGACCCCCGTGGTACATTCGCGTCCTGTTCCCTGTGGTTTTTAGAAGATGTAGAGTAATAATAATAATTAGGGAAGTCGTGATGGCTCCCTCTTCAGTGTAAAAGAAAGAAGTGAAGGGAAGATTGAGAGGGTTCGAGACCCTGTTGTCTGCCACATCATTATTCAATGTGTCTAACGGCTGTCAGATCCGTTATCAGACGTTACCGTTGGCTGTTCAAGACGGATGTCCCAAGAAAGTAGTTGTCCTCCTCCCGTCATCACCTTCTCCAGTGGATTAACCTACTATTGACCTGAAGTTTACCCAGGTTGATACTACAATAGAAAGAAAAGTTTTCATCTGATAAATTCTGCTGGGATGATGAGTAGTACCCATC
>JAWQFJ010025317.1:0-5000 GCA_034096865.1 Theodoxus fluviatilis
CACTCTGCCAAGCCCCGGCTTTTCCATTCCGTTTTGCAGTAGTGGACCCGTGCGTTAGGAAACCCTGTTTCCACGGAGGCGTCTGCAACTCCTCTGGCACTCAGGACTTCCAGTGCTCCTGTCCGAGCGCACTGGCCCCTCCAGACTGCCGCTGGCGTGCGTATCTACGTGACTGTCAAACGCTCTTGAAGTGTGTCTTTGTCCTTTTCGGGTATTGAATAAGGGGGGATCTCTTGTCAAAATAGTTGTTCGGCTCACATGTGCTGCTTGGTAAGATAAAACAATGCCACTGGAACAAATCTCCCCATGCAACCTATTGTATAGCAACCCGGATGCGATGTCTGTCATCCTAAATACATAACAATTATATGCCTTTCGACTGCATCTTCTGGGGGGGGGGGGAAGTTTCCTTATTACGACTGCATTTCGTCTGCCTGTCATCCTTTCACAGAAACACACACACATATTTATTCTGTTGGTGTGGGTTTTCCCCCCAAGAAACAGGCCGTTTTCACAAAAGGCAAAACAACCAGCGCACTCTTTGTCAACCGCAATATTGACATTTTCTCCTCGCCAACTCTTAACAGTAAGTCTTAGCATGGTATAGACCTATGGGGATTATTGTAGAGGGAGATATTGCAGAGATATATCTTGTCCTGAGGATATATTCTCCGGGGGATGATACCTGCATCGACGCCGCCAAACAACATCCATCCATCCATCCGTCCGTCCATCCATCCATCCATCCATCCATCCATCCATCCATCCATCCATCCATCCATCCATCCATCCATCCATCCATCCATCCATCCATCCATCCATCCATCCATCCATCCATCCATCCATCCATCCAACTATCCATCCACCCATCCATCCATCCACCCATCCACCCACTCATCCATCCATCCACCCATCCACCCATCCACCCACGCACCCATCCATCCACGCACCCATCCATTGATCCATCCATCCATCCAACCATCCATCCATCCACTCATCCACCCACTCATCCATCCATCCATCCATCCATCCATCCATCCATCCATCCATCCATCCATCCATCCACCCATCCATCCATCCATCCAACCATCCATCCAACCATCCATCCATCCATCCATCCATCCATCCACCCATCCACCCATCCACCCACCCATCCATCCATCCACCCATCCACCCACCCATCCATCCATCCATCCATCCATCCACCCATCCATCCATCCATCCATCCATCCACCCATCCATCCAACCATCCAACCATCCATCCACCCATCCATCCACCCATCCATCCAACCATCCATCCAACCATCCATCCAACCATCCATCCGTGATGCATTCATCCTTTCATTCATTCTTGCATTGGCTCATTCATGCTTTCGTTTTATTCAGTCATGAATTCGTGTACCTGTTCATTCATTCATTCATTCATTCATGCGTCCATCCATCCATGCGCATGCATTCATTCGTTCATTCATTCGTTGATCCGTTTACTTCATAAGTGGGCGCTGACGACATTTGGTGTGGTGCTTCCAGGAATGGATTACTGCACGAGCAACCCGTGCAAGAACAACGCTCAATGTGAGAGCGGCTACGGTGTATACAGCTGCAAGTGCCCGCCTGGCACAGCTGGAGCGGACTGCTCAATTGGTAGGTACCCTCGCCTTTTGGAATCATGCTGGGGAAAAAGTAGTCCCAAGTGTGAGACCTGCATGTGAGTGGATGATGTAGCAATCGTGGTACCTCACCCGGAAGTGGCATAATCAAGAGGAAACAGTGGAGCTGGGGTTTTATGTAGTGGCATGTCCCCCATGTCTGGGTGTCAATCCGCTTTTCACTCTACTCCCTGATCACTGGGCCGCTAGATCAATCCTTCACGGTCGCCGCCGTCGTCGTCGTCATCGTCGTCGTCATGATGATCATGATGATGATGATGATGATGATGATGATGATCATGATGATGATGATGATAAATGTATATTTCATCTTATATTAGATAAAGCAATGCATTATAATGGAAATGTTCAACCGAAATTTGAGCTACAAGATGCCTCCCGGTGGCACATAACTGTTGCTTGGGGTTTATAGTATTATGATGTTATATATCATTATCATATTTACCCATATATCCCTGTGCAAACATAATAATTCCTCATTTTTATAACTCTTCTCGTCTTCTTCCCTGGAAGCATAGACACACACGAGTTGCAGTGCTTTTGATGACTGATGATCTTTTTCCTTTAGGATAGCAGAAACAATACATTTTTTCCAAAACTTTCGAAACAGGAAAATCTTATTGAGGAGGATCTTGGTAATTTTTCAAATAAAAACGATTAACGCTGTCCTCATTACATGAATCACATTGCATCGTACTAGTTTGCAACTGAGTTATGATGGATTTTATTGATGACAACCCACAATGGACCTCAATAGTAAACGCTTGTAGCAAATGGAATTCATCGTTACATCAGCGGGAGAGTACATGCAGATTGTCAAGCCCGTCATATCACCAGCTTGGTGCTCGTTCAATAAGCATGAGTATTGCAGTGACGAAGTGTCACAAGAGTTTATCACACCTGCTGGGTGGCATGCACATATCTATGTACAGCAGTTACTAACTTTATTTGCTGTCATCGTCTCTCGTTCCAATAGTAGTGGAAAATCTTCATTCAAAATTAACACAGGCAGAACTTTTTTTTTCGGGCTTGGAATGCGCTTCATCAGGAGACCACAACCGGTGAATCAGCAAATCTTTCCCCCCACAGAACCATGCTCTGTGATTTTATTCTGCACTGTTCTGGCTGCCACAAAGAAGATGCCTCCAGTAAAATTGAATCCCAGTGTGTACTTCCAGATATCGACCCCTGCAACAGCCTACCCTGTTTGTACAACGGAACGTGTGTCAGGGCGGGAAACAATTACACCTGCAACTGTACCCAGGGAGCCACCGGCAGGAACTGCGAAATCGGTAGACGTCCACCCGCTTGTAGTCGCAATCGAATCTGATGTACTGTTGTATTTATATTCAGTACATACAATGCATGCACTACAAGGTAGTCTAATTATGTTGGCAGTCCCTTCGTCTATGATAAATGTATCATGAGTAGATGGATTATTTGATTAAATATCTATTTACTTGGCAGGATTTGATTTTGGTGGGAAATACATTCCCGTGTATTTAGACCACGCGGCAAATCTATGTAAACACTGGAAAACGATATACGGAAATCATATGCAGTGTTCTGGCGCGTAAGCTGTCGCATTATATAACCATTCAAGTGTACCAGTGTTTGTGGTCGAGTTTTAACAAGAGTCAATGCCCAGGCTAATGCTACTCATCACGTAAACAAAATGTGCATGCAGTAGTTACCACGGTATCGAATGTATGGAAACCGTTTTTCAGAGGAGACTGCACAGACCAGCTTCTCGCGTTAGGCAAGAGCCATACAGTATAATCAGTGTGACGATTTTCAGTCCGAGTGTGCATAACGAGAATTGTGATTTTTGCACCTCAGACGTGGATGAATGCAAATCCAACCCGTGTCATGCGAACGCTACGTGTGTAAACGGACCGGGTTTCTACCACTGTGCCTGTCCATACGGGTTTACTGGGCCATTGTGCGGCGAAGGTAAGTACGTTTTTTAAGTTTCAAACTCTCTTAAAGAAAAAAAAAATTGCTAGACGACACACACAATGAAAACTGAAGTAAAACGAATTTTAAAAACAGGAGGGATAGGAGTGGGTATGGGAGTAGAAGTAGGGGTGGGGTATGGAAGGGAGGTGGGGGTGGGGAATGGGGACGGGGGTGGGGGTGCTTGGGGTAGGACACAGAGAGAGGGAGCATTTGGATACATATCAAAACGACACATATTTTATCCCTCCAGGTTTACTGGAAGTCCTACAGACTTTATCTGTCTGTCTGTCTGTGTGTGTGTGTGTGTGTGTGTGTGTGTGTGTGTGTGTGTGTGTGTGTGTGTGTGTGTGTCTGTCTGTCCCGACTTATAGGCTGATATCTCAAAAACTACTGGACGGATTTCCTTGACATTTTGCGCACTTACTGGAAGTTAGGTTCGATTGAATGTATCAAATTTTCAGAATCAAGGTTTGAAAAGAAAGTGATTTTTGAAGGTCGTAAACTCGAAAACACCCCCCCTATAATGTCAATTGACGGAATGGCGAAATGCAAAATGTGCGACGTGATCATTTGACGTCGAATAACGTGACGTAATTTTATCTGTGTGTCTGTCTGTCAGTCCCGTCTTAATGGCTGATATCTCAAAAACTACTGGGCGGATTTCCTTTACATTTTGCACACTTACTGGAAGTTAGGTCCGATTGAATGTATCAAATTTTTAGAATCGAGGTTTGAAACGAAAGTGATTTTGTTAGGTCGTAAACTCGAACCCCCCCCCCCCCCCCCCTCCTCAAATATCAGTTGACGGAATGGCAAAATGCGTGGCCTAATGGCAGTGAATCGATTTTAAACTTGGCAGAAATAGACCTTGAGTATCCTAAAATGTACAAGACCACTCAAATTTCATGAACTATCATCCATTTGTCTACAGTTTACAGTGCAAAATACGAACCAAGGGAGTTTACGGAAAAGACCGTTATAAATGCTTTACAAACACTGTCATATCAGTTCTCCAATGGCATATCCGGTAGAGCGTTGGACTCTTGGTCATGAGTGACCAGGTTCGATTCTGCGCTAAAACGTTTTTCTCTCTCTTTTTTCGAGAGGTTGTGGGTTCGAACCCGACCCGGTTTTTTTGTTTGTGTTTGTGTGTGTTTTTTCCTCCTCTTTTCTCGAGAGGTTGCGGGTCCGAACCCGATCTTTTTTTTTGGTTTTGTTAATGCCAAAACCTGGAGGTTCAGCGCCAGCGATTTTTATTGTTGATCGTACATTTTCATCTTTCAAACTGAAACTTCTCCGTCTTTAAAATAAAGCAAGAAAAATACGGAAAAACATATGACAAGGTGTGTATGTGTGTGCGCGCGTGTATGT
>JAWQFJ010025317.1:10000-25000 GCA_034096865.1 Theodoxus fluviatilis
TCTGCTGTATACCTATCATTTGACAGGAGTACAAGCTCTGCTGTATTTTTATCAATGGACAAGAGTACAAGCTCTGCTGTATACCCATCAATAGACAGGAGTACAAGCTCAGCTATATTCTTATCAATGGACAGGATTACAAGCTCTGCTGTATACTCATCAAAGGACAGGAGTATAAGCTCTGCGGTATACTTATCAATGAACAGGAGTACAAGCTCTGCTGTATACTTATCAATGAACAGGAGTACAAGCTCTGCTGTATACTCATCAAAGGACAGGATTATAAGCTCTGCTGTATACTCATCAATGGACACGAATACGGGCTCTGCTGTATACTTTTCAGTGAACAGAAGTTCTCAAGAATCCTGGAGATGATAAAATGTAGGACGAACTTGGTGTTAACGTTTTTGAAGGTAATTTTTTCACGGGGAACATTCGAATTGAAAAACGATGGGTAGGTAATATTATCAAAAATACGTCGTGACTGTTGTAGTCCGACGCCGCCACCCTCCCTTTGTAGGTAATATTATATCAGTGAGAAGTGGTGTTGGTGTGACGATCTTGTTATTTCACAAGAAATGTGCGTTACTTCCCACCAATTTTAATGGCGATTTTTTTCACAAATCGAATTAGTCGAAGATGTGTTTTGCTGTAGATATTGATGACGAGCAAGGTCGAAACTCTAGGGATCGAAAAGTACTTTGCGACGTCAACGATGTCTAACGGACCTTTCCGTAACTCTGCCTCTTTGACCAATGAAAATCTACTTTCACCCAGCTTGGACCTCACGCACATGGTCACAGCGAGGCTCTACTAATGCTACTGGGAATGAATGGATCGAATCTGTTTCACCTAATTAACGGCATTGTGTGTTTGAGGTGGGGCTCCTCCTCCTCCCCTTCCTCGTCCTCCTTATCCTCCTCCTCCTCCTCCTCCTCCTCCTCCTCCTCCTCCTCCTCCTCCTCCTCCTCCTCCTCCTCCTCCTCCTCCTCCTCCTCCTCCTCCTCGTCCTCGTTCTCCTCCTCCTCCTCGTCTGCCATCTCCTCCTCCTCCTCCATCTCCTCCATCTCCTCCTCCTCGTCCTCCTTGTCCTCCTCGTCCTCCTTGTCCTCCTCGTCCTCCTTGTCCTTCTTGTCCTCCTCTTCGTCCTACTTCTCCTCCTCCTTCTCCTCCTCCCTCTCCCTCCTCCTCCTCCTCCTTTTCCGCCTTCTCCTCCTCCTCCTCCTCCTCCTCGCTCCTCCTGTCCTCTCCTCCTCGTCCTCTTCTCTCGTCCCCCTCGTCCTCCTCCTCCTCTCTCCTCCTTCCTCCTTCTTCTTCCTCCTCTCCTTCCCTCTCGCTCTCCCTCCCTCTTCCTCCCTCCTCCTACCCTCTACTCCTTCCTCCTTCTACCTCCTCCTCCTTCCTCTTCCTCCCCCTCCTCTTCCTCGTCCTCCTCCTCCTTCTCCTCCTCCTCCATCTCCTCCTCATCCTCGTCTTCGTCCTCCTCGTTTTTGTCCTCCTCGTCCTCGTCCTCCTCGTCCTCCTCCTCCTCCTCGTCCTCCATCTCCTCCTCCTCCTCCATCTCCTTCTCCTCGTCCTCCTTGTCCTCCTCGTCCTCCTTGTCCTCCTCTTCGTCCTCCTTTTCCGCCTCCTCTTCCTCCTCCTCCTCCACCTCCTCCTCTTCCTCGTCCTCCTCCTCGTCCTCCTCCTCCCCCTCGTCCTCCTTCTCCTCGCCCCCCTCGTCCTCCTCCTTCTCTCTCCTCCCTCCTCCTTCTTCTTCCTCCCTCTCCTTTCCTCTCGCTCCCTCTCCCTCCCTCCTCCTATCTTCTCCTCCTTCCTCCTCCTACCTCCTCCTGCTTCCTCCTCCTACCTCCTCCTCCTTCCTCTTCCTCCCCCTCCTCCTCCTCTTCCTCGTCCTCCTATTCCTCCTCCTCCTGCTGCTGCTGCTGCTCCTTTTACTGCTACTGCTGCTGCTGCTGCAAGACCCATAAAAGCTTCCAGAAAAATACCCTAGACAGTATTTTGTCCGCGGAGTGTTGTGATAATCTTACGACATTGCCTTTTTTCGTGGACACTAAAGACTAACTGATTTATTCAAACACGAGAATGCTGACAGAAAATGAAAATGGACACCCTTTTGATTGTCCAGCATTCATCCTTTATTTCCTAACATCTTAAGTCATCTATGGCTTCCACTGTATTCTCATGTGCTCTGTTAGCAAGGTCAGTCAAAATCACGTTCACATCTTTACGCCCAACTCCTCACATCCTTTTTCGCCACCTCGGGTTTATTTCTACCCTCACGCCATACGAAATGCTCTCATAGGATTCGCTTACACGTTCCTCTTATTTGCTTATTTTGTCAGCCCCAGACGTCAACCCTTGTAAACTGAACCCCTGCTGGAACGACGGCATTTGCTTCGAAGGTGCCGGCAACACTACCGAGTGCTTGTGCAAGGCAGGCTTCCGTGGGGAACGCTGCGACAAAGTCCGGCGTGAGTCCTCGGTCAGGAGACCGAGTACAGGATGCAAAAATCTGTGTCCTTGATGTCATGACTGCAGTCT
Organism: Theodoxus fluviatilis; assembly: GCA_034096865.1. Lineage (NCBI taxonomy): Eukaryota > Metazoa > Mollusca > Gastropoda > Cycloneritida > Neritidae > Theodoxus > Theodoxus fluviatilis. The sequence goes on from JAWQFJ010025317.1 coordinate 12,545, forward strand.
AGAAATGTACTCTGTCGTCAGCTCTCTACAGACATGAAGACAGACAAATAAACCCCCAAACATTTCCTTGCTGATTGCAGCTACAAGATTATGCACGAATTCAGTTTCCCCAATCCTCCACCACACTCTCTTTCCCATACATTCCATCCCATCCTCCACTTCTACCCCAACCCATCCCTCCACCTCCAAGCGTTTCCTCCACGCCTCTCTCTCTCTCTCTCTCTCTCTCTCTCTCTCTCTCTCTCTCTCTCTCTCTCTCTCTCTCTCTCTCTCTCTCCCCTCCCTCCCTCCCTCCCTCCCTCCCTCCCTCCCTCTCTCTCTCTCTCTCTCTCTCTCTCTCTCTGTCTCTCTGTCTCTCTCTGTCTCTGTCTCTCTCTCTGTGTCTGTCTGTCTGTCTGTCTGTCTGTCTGTCTGTCTGTCTGTCTGTCTGTCTGTCTCTCTCTCTCTCTCTCTCTCTCTCTCTCTCTCTCTCTCTCTCTCTCTCTTCAGAGTGTGGGCGCAACAGCACCCCGGTCTGTCAGAATGGAGGAACGTGTGTTGAGGGCAAATCTCCTTTCTGCCTCTGTCCACCAGATCGTCGAGGTCCGCAGTGCACAGAATGTAAGTATGCATGTAGTGCGCTTCTCCACATCGAAACGGATATGCAAAAGACAAATACAGACATAAGTCTGACATGTAGATGTGACGCATTTCAATTTCTAAAAAATCAAGGAGGTAAAAACGCGCAGCAACAACAAAGAGAAGGAAGAAAAGACAAGAAGAGGATGAGGAATAGTGAGGTAGGGCTGAAGAAGAGATGAAGCAGGAGCTGAAGCAGAGGAAGGAGGATGAGGAGCAGGAGAGATGGAGGAGGAGCAAGAGGGGGAGAGAGGAAAACAGGAGGAGAAAAAGCAAGAGCAAGAGAAGGAGGAGCAGCAAGAGGGAGGGAAGAAGGAGGAAGAAACGGATAAAAGGGGGAGAAGCAGGAGGAGGAAGAGGAAAGAGATGAGCTGACGGGGGGAGGAGGGGAGAGAGAGAGAGAGAGAGAGAGAGAGAGAGAGAAAGAGAGATATAGAGAGAGAGGGGGGGGGGGAGAAAGGAAATCGATAAAGGAGGAAAAAAGAGGAAAGAGGAAAAAAGGCAAAGGTTGGGAAGGGAAGTTGGGAATTAAAGAATGAATAGAGTTTTTCGGCCTATCAGTCCCTGCAGGCTATGCAAGGCCATTGATCATGAAACATGCTTAGATCTGGTTAGAATGAGATGAGTGCAGTTGTCCTAGCTTTTCACCTCTTACGAATCGCCTAGGTAGACGCGATTGGTCAATACTTACCCCCACTCCCACAGGGGGAGGGGAGGTGCAAAGGATGAGATTGAAGGAAAGAGAATACAGGTATTCTCACTTAAAGGCAACCCGTGTCTCATACATCCCCAGGGTGCCTGTTTCCCTGCTACGTAGGACTGACCTACGACTTCCCCGACGCTAGGAATTCAAGCCAGTACGTCCACTGTGAAGATGGCGTCCGGCAGACGAAGATGTGTCCCACCGGGACCAAGTACCACCCCAAGTGGTCTAAATGCGTCACAGTGTCGCCATGAAGCCTTCACAACTAGGCTGCAAGGAAAGATCCGTTTGAGCAAGTGACGAAAGAGATATCAACAAGGACATAAAAGTTGCGAAAATCTGGTGGTCCAAGGAGAGCAGAGGCTCACGGGGGAAACACATATTTGCACGCTCTTAAACTGCATTGTCTGTCTGAGGAGAACCTTTCCTCGATGAATCACGCGTGAAATCTGGCACAAAGAACACGTAAAGATACTTGGCCTTGAGAGTATCTGAGTGTGTGTCAGTGCGTGTTACGTGTTCCACGTCGTATACATGCACACTGTCGCAGTCGAGTATGGTTGGGTAACAAGGAATGCTAATAGAAACAGCATCAGCTTGTCAGATCCGTGGTAGTTGACGCTCATTCAGTACCACGTTATGCTCGCCTTTGGCAATTTGATGTCGGTAAGAAAACAGCGCAGTAAAGCAGAGTAGTTCGGAGTATTTTGCTAGAGAGCGTTTCTTGTTTCATGCTAAGGTGATGCCAATGCCATAGCATGCTCAACTAAATTAAGCGTTTCTGGTTAGTGCAGAATTTATGTCAACAAAAAGAGCAGAGTAGTTTCCACGCATTTTGCAAAAGAGCAGAGTAGTTTCCACGCATTTTGCAAGAGAGAGCGTTTCTTGCGTATTACCCACTTCACTGCCTCTTATATGGGATTTATGCCAATAAAAAGAACAGAAAGACCTGCGACGTTAACGACAACAAAGACGACATGAACAAAAAAGTACGTAAAGTGGCTTTTCCATAGCGTCGGAACTATTGGAAATGACATAAGTTTGAGGAGCACAAACGAGAAGTTTCTTTCATCAATCAAACGTTGTACCAGACCAACAGAAAAGTAATTGTGAATCCCAAGTCCACATATTTACCTCTTCTTTTGTTAATTTCACGCATTGTTGTTGTTGTTCCGATCCGCTCGCTTGTTGGACACTATTTACAAATAGTTTGCTGCGGTTTAACACGACCTCATTAAAACAATGCATCATTCACCAATCATCTTGCAGTCATTTAACACGACCTCATTAAAACAATGCATCATTCACCAATCATCTTGCAGTCATTTAACACGACGTCATTAAAACAATGCATCATTCACCAATCATCTTGCAGTCATTTAACACGACGTCATTAAAACAATGCATCATTCACCAATCATCTTGCAGTCATTTAACACGACCTCATTAAAACAATGCATCATTCACCAATCATCTTGCAGTCATTCACCATTGGTTTGTTCGTACACCTACTAAACTTGCCATTTATGAGCAGTGTTCAACCTCCCAATGAAAGGTTCACGATTAATTTTTTAATCAGTCGTATGAAATGTTTGCCAACGTCTTTGTCCATGTATTCTCCATCAGGGAAATCTTTCCGACGGTACAGTTTCTTGAAGCGTTGATATTTTTGTTACATGTGCAAGACTTTTGTGAGCCTTTTTTGCTATCATGCGTTGTTGGTAGTTTGCTGGTTGTTTTCTGTTGTCTTCTTCTTGTTTCGTTGAGCTATTTCAATTGAGATTGTGATATGATCAAGTTTACTAGTTCATCTGAGAAAAACAACAACACTTGCATGTTTTCCACTCATTCATGAATAAAAGTTTATGAATGTATGGGTCATGTGTTAAGTGAAATGCTAATTTCAGATAGCAAACTATGGAGATCGACGAATGAAATTCAAACCCTTCACCTTCAGTATTCAGACTGCTCTTATGGCTCCATAACCTCATTTGGTCTCGGGGGAATAAATCCCCCCCCCAAAAAAAAAACAAAAAAAACAACAACATTAAAAAACACACAACAACACCAAACCAAACCCACATAACAAAAACAACAAACAAATCCACACATCAACAACAAAAATCAACACCACAAATACAACAAACAAACAAACAAATAAAACCCTCAAAACCTCAGGACATTGAAAAAGATATACAAATAAAATTCAGTACTGCAAAAGAAACAAATGCGCCATATAAGGTCACCCATACAACCAAACATGAAAGAGCCTCAATGGAATTTTCCTGTTTAAGACAGGCTGACCCTATTTGAGCATCTTTCTCCTTATTACCTTCTTCCAATCAACTGATTTTATAATCAGAAAAATCATGAAAATGATATATGATTACATTTTCGTCATGCATAAATTATGCAAAATACCCTTGCAGAATGGTCACCAAAGCTAATAATGTAGACAATATCGTAAGGACACATAAAAGTGATTAAATGTATCAAAACAAAACTTTCACACATTTATCTACACACATTTATCTACACACATAATACCGTGTCCTCATCGTGGCACTTAAAAAAATCGAATAGGTTTTTTTAAGGTTTAGTTTATGTGCAGTTTTAGTCTCTTTTTTTTCACTTACCGGTAATTATATATTCAGGTTTGGTGTAACTTAATTTTAATACACATATTTTAAAAAGTAAAACGGTCAACTCTTGTGCAAATTTTGTTGTAAAGGGAAAAAAGCGGATAAAATGAAAATTAGCTCAGTAATCTTGTTTTAAAGATACCAGCTGTACGTGAAAAATTCACTTTGAAGAAAATGCACTGAAAAGATTACGTTAGCCTGCTATTCACACATACGTGTAGTGCAAAGGATGGATGGGTGGCGCTTTCCGGCTTATCGGTCTTTGTAGGCTATGTAGGGCCATTAAGCACGAATATCACTGGAGTAGTTTAGAGTACATGCAAATCAAGTCACTGCGTCCCAATTTTTCGCCTCTTGCGAATCGCGTAGGGAGAAGCGGTGGGTCTATTCTCACCCCCAACCCACAGGGGGCATGTGTGGTACAAGTAAAGCTAACTATTAAAAAAACCCGTATTAGTTTTCAGCTTTTTAATGACTTAGAATGAAAGAACAAGCATGGTGGTTAATACTAGGGGTGAAAAAAATAATCGAAAAATAAATTTTACCAAAACTTATCTTAAAAGGTCTACCTACCTGAAAGAGACAGTAGGCCTACTCTTCGAAAGGCACTAAACGTTATGCAAATGCCGCATGTAAACGTGAGACCGTGGTAAGGGTACAGGACGTAGAGAGACCAACCCTGGGCTGTTAGAATTAATGAAAAAAGGTGTTTTCTTCCAAAGACCAAACTACAAGCAATAGTGGCACTTTTATTTTATTCCAGTACGTATACATGGAATTATGACAATCTCCCACCTCGCCTTCCCTACAGCTTTCACCCTGCACCAACAACAAAGAAATATATTGATCATTATTCAAATATCTTGCAAAATTCTTCCAATACATGTAATGCAAAGATGTACAATTTTCGAAGGAATAAAACAATTACTGGTGAGTGTTCGTAAAAAAAGAGAAAAAAGATGCATGGTTAATTAAAAGACCAACATCTAATGAACAGCGTCTGGGACACATGAACCTCCCTGCCGGAGCACCTTTAATCCTTAGAAGAAAGCAACATGGTGTTCATAAAGTCAACATTAAAATATATTACATTTTTCTCATTGGTTTCATTATATTTTGAACAAATCATGCATCATTCACACGGGGAAAAGGGCAACTATAGGATAGAGGTTCTGGCTGTTGCAGTGTTGGTCACTTTGTGGCTTGGAAGGGACTTCATCACGAAACTCTATTCAATGGTTGTACGTATCAAGAAAGCGTGTAAAGCTATTGGAAGCAAAATGTACATTTACTTGGATTGTCTGTTCTCGTCAACATAATCACTGATCACAGCATGGCTCTTCAAAAGAGAATGTAAACCAAATAGCAACCATTTTCATTTCACATATATATAGGACAACACATGCATTTTTGGGGGCAATATTTATGCTCCGTTTAAATACTCAGCTCTCTTTCAATGCCGACACAAACATCCACATAGCATTAATAAGGTATGCAAAGGATTGGAAAATATAATAGAAATGAAACGTTTCACAACATATATATCACGTGCACATCTGCATAGTATATTAGAACTAATATGCTGTATTTCTATAAAAGCTGAGCACAATAATGTGCTAATAATACAACAAAGTTTATGTGCTGCACCATTTGTATATATGCGCTCTCAGAAACGTAAGAGGCATTAGCAGTGTATTTTCAAAGGCAAAGACTGGAGAAATGTCCAACAATATAAAATATAATGACTTTTTTATTTTCATATCAAAAGTATGGAGTAGAAATAATTCATTGACAAATAATCACTAGGAAGAAAGGAGAGGCAACAAATACACATTTTCTCTCCTAATTTTAACATTAGCCCTCCTCAAAGGGTTTTTCATATACTCTCAAAACAAGTTAGACATCTTTTCACAAAGAAATCATATCACTTTTTGGTAGTCGACCAAACAGCAGCAAAGGGTCTAACAGCAAAGACACTCTATACAAAGACGGCATCCCCCACAGAGAGAACACTCTTGGTTCCATTCTCCTCAGGTGAACAGCTCAAATATATTCCAAACGGAACCTGAAAAATAAGCATACCAGTTTATACAAAACTAGATGCAATTTGAATCAAAAGGCAAAACTTCATAGAACATACGTTTGTTTCGCAGTGAAAGAAACTAACTTTAAAACAATGATCAATCTGATCCTACCAAATTAAAGTTGCAAAAAGGGAAACCATGCATCAGCATGCATGTGACTCTAACAGACACAGACGAGAAGTTATCTGGAGGAGTTGGAATGCTCCACAAACCATTACCTTTGTGCGCCCCCCCTCTCTCTCTTTCACACACACACACACACACACACACACGCACGCACGCACGCACACACGCACGCTCGCACGCACGCACACACGCACGCTCGCACGCACGCACGCTCGCACGCACACACGCACGCACGCATACGCACGCACACAGACACACACTCCTACAAATGCTTCTGTTTCTACTTCACACTGCCGAACCTTCTCCAACCCTTTCCTGTTCACTTCCAGCGTTTTCTATCTCCGCACACACGTATGCACGCGCGCGCGCGCACGCACACACACACACACACACACGCGCGCGCGGCTCATGCACAGAAAGCAAAGTCAGCAAAGTTTTGTCACCCTGTTACACTGTCATAATGGCAGACACGTACCGAAAGAAACACTATCGAAAAGCAAGACAAAAGTAACCAGTAATTATTTCAAAATTATCTCAAGTACCTTCCGCCCTCTCCATGCCGCAAGAGTTCTGAGGGGCTCGCTGCTTCTCTCCCCTGTCCGCTGGTCCATGCACACCATCTGACAGCGGCTGCACTGACCCTGCACCTGTGTGAAGCAGACGGTAGAGTGCCCGTTGTATAGCCGGAACTAGCCACGCTGTCAGCACACCACGTGTATAAACACGCGTACTTTCTGCACTTCCTGACTTCGATGGAAAGGAATGCATTTGCACACACATGTATATAGGGACGCATACACACAAGCACACAAATATGTACAGGGAGAGAGAGAGAGAGAGAGAGAGAGAGAGAGAGAGAGAGAGAGAGAGAGAGAGAGAGAGAGAGAGAGCAAAGGAGAAAGAAAACGCGAGAGTAAACGACAGAGGAACGAGAAAAACCCCCGAGAGAAAATAAAGAGGAAATAAAAAGAACGAGAGAGAGAGAGAGAGAGAGAGAGAGAGAGAGAGACAGAGACAGAGAGAGAGAGACAGAGATAAATAGAGAGAGACAGATAGAGAAAAAGAGAGAACGAACGAACGAACGAAATAATTTTACTGTTTAGGCCTCCGGCCCATTACAGTGGTTGATCAACACAACAAAGGGAAAACGTCAGAACTGTCTGGTTTCCAGTCATGGAAGAGATACGCGCACGGGAAATTACAGTCATATTCGCGAAACACGTTATCTGCGTGAAGTCCGTGCTGGCTGAGGTCGTCTCTTGGGCAACACACTTGGCTCCGCCTTGTGTGTGTGTACTTTGACGTCACTGTCTGAATATCCGAGACCCTGGCTCTGTTGATGTGATGATGTGGCGGCTGTTGGTGTTAGCATCGGGGCAGGGTAGTGACTTGTCTCCTCACTGGCGGCAGCAACATATGGCAGGTCTGACGGAGGAGCGAGAGACTCACAGGCAGATTTGGCGACTTCTGATGAAGTGAGTCGATCACAAAGTTTCACGATGCTCTCCCTAATTGGCCTCATGTGACTCTTCACTTCCTCCTCAAAACGCTGACCAAGTCTCTCGCCCATCTCGCGCATGAAATCGGCAACATCGCTGCGATGATCCGCTCTGGAAACACCAGTCACGGGAGACGGAGATCCAGCTTGAGAGTTGTAAGGATGGTCAGATCTTTGCACGGTAGAATTCTCAGCGGGCTGTTGACACAGTTCTAAGTTGGAATGCGCACTCGGAAGGTCAAAGGTCACGGTGGGAGTCGAGTTAAGCTTTGCTTGTGCATCTCGTGAACTTCGGGCAGTGTCATCAGTCAATGCAATATCGGCGTTCGAGTTCGCGACAAAATCAACATTGTCATTACCAGATGAAGAAGATGGTAACGTTCGCATCTCACCCAGTCGTCGGTGCCGTTCCGCTCGTTGATGGTCTCGGCGAATTTGCGAAGGAGTTTTTCTCTTCCACTGTCCCCGCGCTGGCTCACGCTCGAGCAATGGCTGTTCACCGTCGTGCCTGAACCTTAGTACCACGACAACATTTTCTGGTTCTCCTGCTATCTTCCATGACGACAGATGATTCGTCGTCAGCAGGGACGTCAGAAGGGTTTCTACAGTTGCAGGAAGTCCGGCTACTGGCATGTTGACTTTGTTATTTACTCGATCTCTAGCATAAATTGGCGGAGCCGAACTGAACGCAGCCTCTCGGTGCGAGCTTACGACCTCGAGTGTGAGAGAGAGAGACAGAGAGACAGAGAGAAAAAGAGAGACAGAGAGAGAGAGAGAGAGAGAGAGAGAGAGAGAGAGAGAGAGAGAGAGAGAGAGAGAAAGAAACAGAGGGAGGGAGGGGGGGTAGCAGGCAGAAATTTATTTTTCCAGAGAAGCATATAGAGAGGCAGATAGAGACACAAGCGCCCGCACGTTCGCACATAACATACAAGCATGCTCGCAAATGGATAACAGACTGACGAAAACTGATATAGTCCTCCTAGACAATTCACCAGAATACCTAGCAGGGACGTCAGGGCGTCTGAGCTGAGAGGCAGATTATTTTTGTACACAAAACACGGTAAGACATTCAGTAACATAACTTTTACGTTAATCTCACTAAGTGCATTATAATTTCTCCATTTAAGGTAAGTATCTAATGCATAAATACATGAAGTTTTAAAGCCTATCAGCCTGTGTTGGCAGTGAAAAATCACGGAGTACAACACCACAACCGCTGGTTAGAGTAAGACGAGACTCGATTTCCTTGTTTATTCGCCATTGGCGATTGGAGTAGGGTCTACGCCTTGCATCTCTTCTTACTCCAGCCCACATAAGGGTATGAGTCTGGGCAAAGGAGAAACACATGACAGATCGAACAACAGCCAGTACTCTGCCTACCTTGAAGTCCAGCTGTCCCACTTGTACGCTCTGCCAGTCCTCCTCCTGGAAAGCACCGCCTCCTCCAACAACAAGATTGGCACGGAAGCGGGCAGTCAGATTCTCTACGTCTGTAAACAGTCATTGCGAAATGTATTTCTTATCTCCATAAAATGTTATAAACATTTATCAAACTGGCGAACCTGTCATGTTCGGTACATGGCTTTGCCATTACTGGTATGGAATGTGAAGTGTTGAAACGAGACAAGTGTACATCCTCTCGCTTACACGGCAATCAATGGATGTGCAGTAGAAATGAAAAGGTAAATGAAAATGCAGGTCGTACAGAATAGCATACAGAAACTCGTTTTAATGAAATTTCCCCCCTGATTGTATATGATACGCTCGATTTTGACATGAATCTATGGTTATCTTACACGCCCCACTGCATCGATTTAAGCTCTTTCACTCACACACAGACACACACAGACACACACAGACACACACATACTACCCCCCACCCCACCCCACCCCACCCCCCACGTATACGTAATTTCCTACGTGATTGCTCGTTTCGAGTCCGCGTTGGACCGGTTTTGTCACAGTCCTATCCCCAGGAAATGGGCGTCCCTCAGGGCAGCATTCTGAGCGTGACTCTGTTGGTTGTAAAGATCAACAGTATTGTGGAGTGTCTCCCTCCCGGAATTAACTCTTTTTTATATGTAGATGACTTCCTAATTGTTTGCCATACCAAGAGCATGGATTTTGTCGAGAGGCAGCTGCAGCTGACTCTCAATCGTCTTGTGGATTGGTCGGGTTCGAACGGTTTTTAATTTTCTTCATCGAAAACTGCATGCATGCACTTTTGTGCATGTCGCAGATTACACCCTGATCCTGTTTTACTTCTAGATGCATTTCCTTTACCTGTCGTGGAGGAGACCAAGTTTCTTGGAATTCTATTCGACAGGCGTTTAACTTTTATACCGCATCTTAAATATTTACGTATCAAATGTACCAAGGCACTCAACCTCCTTAGAGTTGCTGCTCACTCCCACTGGGGAGGAGGTAGCAGTGTTTTAATACTACTCTATCGTGCCTTGGTACGCTCCAAACTAGATTACGGTTGTTTTGTGTATGGGTCAGCTCGCAAGTCGTACTTGTCGATGCTTGACCCAATCCACCATCAGGGTTTACGATCGGTCCTCGGTGCCTTCCGCACCACTTCTGTGGAGAGTTTATATGCGGAGGCGCGCGAGCCTCCATGTCATTTACGAAGGCGCAAGCTCGCGTTACAATACATCGTTCGTGTGGGTTCTAACCCGACCAATCCTACTTATCATTGTGTTGTCAGACCGAAGTTTCCGCACCTTTACGCGGCCAAACCCAGCTGTATCCCCCCGTTGGGGATATGAGTTGAGAAGGATATTGCGGCGGTAAACGTTCAGTTGGACAACTTTTTTTTACCTATCCTTTGTATCTGTCACCGCCGTGGCTCATGCCTGAACCTGTTATTTTACTTAATATAGCGAAATTGTTCAAGAGTGCTGTCCTCTCTCACATGTACAAGAGTGCATTCCGGGAAATTTTATCTACATATGCACATTTTACCCACTTTATACAGATGGTTCTAAAGACGGAGATCGTGTGGTGGCAGCTGTTGTCGCCCGCGACTCCGTCTTGCGCTTTCGCCTTCCTGATGGGACTTCGATCTACTCCGCAGAGCTTAGTGCACTTGAGGCCGCTCTTGGCGTAGTCCAGAGCAAGAGACTGCCACGAGCCCTTGTGGTCTCTGACTCGCTATCGGCCTTACAGGCTCTGCGGGGTAGGGAGATTTCCCATCCTTATTTGTTTGGTATATTTGCTCATCTGTGTCGACTACAGTGTGGGGGTGCTGAGGTCGCTTTCTGCTGGGTTCTAGCCATAAAGGCCTCCCGGGGAACGAGAGAGCAGATCAGGCTGCCAAGTCTGCTCTCTCCCTTCCCATGTCCCCGGGCAGGATCCCGGCGGGCGACCTGGTACCTCGTGTTACTAACTACATTTCTAATCTGTGTCAGGCCGACTGGGACGGCAGGGCACATAACAAACTTCATGAAGTATCTTCCGTGTGGGGTGAGCGATTCTCCCCCACATCACTCACGAGAAGAGAGGACGTTGTGCTCTGCCGTTCCCGGATCGGCCATTCTGTTCTGACCCACTCCTATTTGTTGCGGTTGAAGCCCACCGGAGTGCCGCACCTGCCAGTGCAGGCTCACCATGCGGCACCTTCTGGTGGAGTGCCCTCGAATTGCTCATATACTGAGTGGGTTGAGCAATCTGTCTGACATTTTAAAAGATCCTTTAGATGTGATAATTTTTTTGATAGATTCTGAGTATTATTCTCGTTTATGAGTCGTACTATATCTTAATTGTTTTCGATATTTCTCCACGTACCTCTTCTGAGGTATTCTTTAATTGCACATTTTAAATCAGTGAAAGTACGTTGTGGCCTTGAATGGCCTTCACAGCTGATGAACCCTTGGGTTCCATCCACTTATCCTTTTGTGTGTTGTCAGTGACAGTGAAATTGAGGTGTGAAATTGTGCCTTATCGCCCTTTATGAGTCTTCATGTTTAAAGGCTCTACACAGCCTTTGCTGTCTGGTGGGCAGTGGGATTCGATTTAATTGATTTCATGTCACTAATTAGATGAACTGTATAAGAACCCATACACACCCTCACATACACTCTCACCCACCCACCCTCTAAGGTCACATACACACACACAGACATACACAGACACACACACACACACACACACACACACACGCTCACACACACACACACACACACACACACTACACGCTCACACACATACACGAACGCACGCGCACACATACACGAACGCACGCGCACGCACGCACGCACGCACACACACACACACCCACACACGCACACTCATGCACGCACTCGACGCACTACATGAAACAGGCTATGAAGTTTGCTCCCTGATGTGAGTGGAAATTTACCAGGAATAGAAAGAGAGCTGCAGTTGTAGTCATGTTCCTCGCCCTCTGTTTCCTGTCTCTCCGCCATCTTCCTCTGCAAGCTTTCCACGCTTGCTCGTGAGATAAGCAGGAACTGCGACTCGTTGGCCAGAGACAAGCTGGAGGCTGTGGTATCTGCCGAAGTAAATGGACTGCACTGATGAGGCTTTTACGGTCAGTCAGCATCTGCAGGCTATGTAAGGCCATTGACAACAAGAACATAAAGCTGCTTAGGGTAAGATCAAACGAAGTCTTAATTTCCTTACTTGGTCGCGTATGAAGACGAATCTATTCTTATACCCAACCCTTATAGGGTCATGGTCTAAGTAAGCGAACTTAATGTAATTGGCTTTCCTTTAAAAAACTAATTTGAAATATTTTGTTAGTTTAATTGTATGTGTATG
>JAWQFJ010025317.1:30000-32500 GCA_034096865.1 Theodoxus fluviatilis
CACGGAGTAGTCAGAGCTGGACACTGGGATGCCTTCTTCACTACCTGGATCAAGCACGGAGTAGTCAGAGCTGGATACTGGGATGCCTTCTTCACTACCTGGATCAAGCACGGAGTAGTCAGAGCTGGACACTGGGATGCCTTCTTCACTACCTGGATCAAGCACGGAGTAGTCAGAGCTGGAGACTGGGATGCCTTCTTCACTACCTGGATCAAGCACGGAGTAGTCAGAGCTGGAGACTGGGATGCCTTCTTCACTACCTGGATCAAGCACGGAGTAGTCAGAGCTGGACACTGGGATGCCTTCTTCACTACCTGGATCAAGCACGGAGTAGTCAGAGCTGGACACTGGGATGCCTTCTTCACTACCTGGATCAAGCACGGAGTAGTCAGAGCTGGAGACTGGGATGCCTTCTTCACTACCTGGATCAAGCACGGAGTAGTCAGAGCTGGACACTGGGATGCCTTCTTCACTACCTGGATCAAGCACGGAGTAGTCAGAGCTGGACACTGGGATGCCTTCTTCACTACCTGGATCAAGCACGGAGTAGTCAGAGCTGGATACTGGGATGCCTTCTTCACTACCTGGATCAAGCACGGAGTAGTCAGAGCTGGACACTGGGATGCCTTCTTCACTACCTGGATCAAGCACGGAGTAGTCAGAGCTGGAGACTGGGATGCCTTCTTCACTACCTGGATCAAGCACGGAGTAGTCAGAGCTGGACACTGGGATGCCTTCTTCACTACCTGGATCAAGCACGGAGTAGTCAGAGCTGGAGACTGGGATGCCTTCTTCACTACCTGGATCAAGCACGGAGTAGTCAGAGCTGGAGACTGGGATGCCTTCTTCACTACCTGGATCAAGCACGGAGTAGTCAGAGCTGGACACTGGGATGCCTTCTTCACTACCTGGATCAAGCACGGAGTAGTCAGAGCTGGACACTGGGATGCCTTCTTCACTACCTGGATCAAGCACGGAGTAGTCAGAGCTGGAGACTGGGATGCCTTCTTCACTACCTGGATCAAGCACGGAGTAGTCAGAGCTGGACACTGGGATGCCTTCTTCACTACCTGGATCAAGCACGGAGTAGTCAGAGCTGGACACTGGGATGCCTTCTTCACTACCTGGATCAAGCACGGAGTAGTCAGAGCTGGACACTGGGATGCCTTCTTCACTACCTGGATCAAGCACGGAGTAGTCAGAGCTGGACACTGGGATGCCTTCTTCACTACCTGGATCAAGCACGGAGTAGTCAGAGCTGGACACTGGGATGCCTTCTTCACTACCTGGATCAAGCACGGAGTAGTCAGAGCTGGACACTGGGATGCCTTCTTCACTACCTGGATCAAGCACGGAGTAGTCAGAGCTGGAGACTGGGATGCCTTCTTCACTACCTGGATCAAGCACGGAGTAGTCAGAGCTGGACACTGGGATGCCTTCTTCACTACCTGGATCAAGCACGGAGTAGTCAGAGCTGGACACTGGGATGCCTTCTTCACTACCTGGATCAAGCACGGAGTAGTCAGAGCTGGACACTGGGATGCCTTCTTCACTACCTGGATCAAGCACGGAGTAGTCAGAGCTGGACACTGGGATGCCTTCTTCACTACCTGGATCAAGCACGGAGTAGTCAGAGCTGGACACTGGGATGCCTTCTTCACTACCTGGATCAAGCACGGAGTAGTCAGAGCTGGACACTGGGATGCCTTCTTCACTACCTGGATCAAGCACGGAGTAGTCAGAGCTGGAGACTGGGATGCCTTCTTCACTACCTGGATCAAGCACGGAGTAGTCAGAGCTGGAGACTGGGATGCCTTCTTCACTACCTGGATCAAGCACGGAGTAGTCAGAGCTGGACACTGGGATGCCTTCTTCACTACCTGGATCAAGCACGGAGTAGTCAGAGCTGGAGACTGGGATGCCTTCTTCACTACCTGGATCAAGCACGGAGTAGTCAGAGCTGGACACTGGGATGCCTTCTTCACTACCTGGATCAAGCACGGAGTAGTCAGAGCTGGACACTGGGATGCCTTCTTCACTACCTGGATCAAGCACGGAGTAGTCAGAGCTGGACACTGGGATGCCTTCTTCACTACCTGGATCAAGCACGGAGTAGTCAGAGCTGGATACTGGGATGCCTTCTTCACTACCTGGACCAAGCACGGAGTAGTCAGAGCTGGAGACTGGGATGCCTTCTTCACTACCTGGATCAAGCACGGAGTAGTCAGAGCTGGACACTGGGATGCCTTCTTCACTACCTGGATCAAGCACGGAGTAGTCAGAGCTGGATACTGGGATGCCTTCTTCACTACCTGGATCAAGCACGGAGTAGTCAGAGCTGGATACTGGGATGCCTTCTTCGCTACCTGGATCAAGAGGACACGAAGCTGCCAAAGGTCTCTCCAGCACTACTCTATAATTGGCTCCACGCAGCATTGAGTACCACTGGTTCTCCAGTACCTCTCTCCCCGAGCTCCATTCTAGTCCACTAGAGACTTCG
>JAWQFJ010025317.1:37500-56772 GCA_034096865.1 Theodoxus fluviatilis
TAGGTAAAGTCAATTGATCAAGATCTGCGCAATAATTTTTTGGTTGTCATGGTTACGTCACGAGACAAACAAGATGGCGGCTGAAGGATTTGGACGACTGTGTCGAAGGCGGCGAGGCCGCCTGAGACACAGGAGTTCCCATCGACTTAAAACTTGGTATGGGGTTAGATGTGGGCTGGGGTCAGGTCATGGTGGGGTTAAAAAAAGGTGTCGCCATGGTAACCGGAAGTAGGCACAAACAAGATGGCCGCCGAAAACTCAAAGTGCTCCGATTTGACCGACATTTGGTGTATGGGTAGGTAAAGTCAAATGATGAAGATCTGTGAACACATTTTTGGTTATGGTTACGTAATGAGATAAACAAAATGGTGGCTGAAGAATTTGGCTTTGTATGTGGCTTTGACGCTTTGCGCATTGACTGTCCGTGAAGCGGCTAGTATATATATATATATATATATATATATATATATATATATATATATATATATATATATATATATATATAATGAAAAAACGCACGAGCAAACAAACAAGACTTACTCAGCTTCAAATTTTCGGCTTTACTAGCCTTCCTTAGGAGTACACTGAAGGGTTTGACAATTCTAACTCCGGGTTTCCACGTCACACATGACAACATACGTGGGCGTGGCCTGTCACACTGTTCGACCGCGATTGGCGAATCGGGTTTGCTGATTGGAACTCTGTCTGCCATTATACATGCACAGAGTCCTGAAGGTCAATCTCAAGAGCACACTGTACTTATTTGACCGAGACAACGCAAGGGCACGGGAAAGGGAACATAACAGAGGAGTGAATACTGCTCAAGCAAAAAAAAACCACGAGGCATGGGAGATGAGTAAAAAACAAGATGATAGGCGGGGGGAAGGGGGGAGGGGAAAGGGGGGGAGGGGGGGGGGCAGGGAGGGGGAAGCGGGAACGTGTGGAGGGGGAGTCATGCCAGTAGGTCTGCTCTCCACAAGAGGTTAGCTTCGCATATACTCATACCTATACACATTCACACATCCATACTGGCATATCAGGTCTCACTCTCACTGAGACCCACATTCACCCGTCTCCCCTCTCACAGGAGTACCACCTTTTCTAGATCTACCGTCTCAAACAACGACTGACAGTTCACGTGTTCATATGCTCATGTTCACGTGTTCATATGCTCATGTTCACGTGTTCATGTTCACATCAAAGTCAACCCTCAGAGGAGTCAGTTCACTGTTCACTCGTTGGCATGACGGCATGCACATTTACCGTCACAGAAAAATCCCGTATACAATGCGTTATGGGAGATACCAGAAGGACTGCACTCCAACCATTACATATTTCATCAAAAATAACAATTGATTCTCTTTCATTCATTTAGTCTTCCAGTCCTTTATCCTTTCCTGCTGAAACCTCTGCTGCCGCGCTTAACGAAAGGTCATATTGACACAATGGTCATCATAAAGGCGTGAAATTTTTGTTTCGACGTGATCAGCGTATAGGATTACCTCACCTCAATGGGCGGAGGCATGACAAATTTGTTCTCCACAAGAACTTGACAAGTTCCACGTAATTTGATCGATTTCATTTCATTTTATCCTCGCAGGCTGAGGGTGGAGAATATTGGCGCCTTTCTTTGGGTGCCTCTCTGTGCAAACAGCGATCCAGCGCGAACACCATCGACAGTGTAGGAATCTCAAGGAGGAGCTGCCGCGGGAGGAAGAGGAAGGTCTGCTAATTCCCGCCCAAAACCTCAACGGAAGTGCTTTCAACAAGAGCGGGAAGAGAGATGGCGCAAATCGCCTAAAAAGGTTACAATCCTAACGCCGCTTCATTCAATGAACTAGGTAATTCCATCTCCACGCGGGCTCCGTGATGCCTGTCAGCAGCTCCGGGGGAGCGGCGAGGGGAAGTGCTGAGCCTAAAGCGGTTCTCCCATTCAGGCCAGAAATCAATCAGTGCCCAGTCCTGGCATTTTTTCCCTGTACCTTGCTCTCTCTCTCTCTTTCTCTCGCTCTCGCGCAGCTTCCATAATGCAATCACAGGAACTGGCAGTTGGAGGGAGGGAGGGGGAGAGAACACCCAGAGACAGAGAGAGAGAGAGAGAGAGAGAGAGAGAGAGAGAAAGAGAGAGACAGGGACAAAGACAGACAGACGGAGGGAGGGACGGACGGACGGACGGACGGACGGACTGGCAGGCGGGCGAAAGGAGGGAGGAAGAGAGAGAGAGAGAGAGAGAGAGAGAGAGAGAGAGAGAGAGAGAGAGAGAGAGAGAGAAAGAGAGAGAGAGAGAGAGAGAGAGAGAGAGAGAGAGAGAGAGAGAGAGAGAGAGAGAGAGAGGAAAACATTCATCTGGACAGACCTTTCCTTTCCACAAAGTCGTCGCGCCGACCTATGAAAATCTTTCTGACACTAATTTGTTTCATTCAGAGGCGCAGAGTGAATTCTTTGCCACTTCCGAATCACCTCGTGACAGCGGGAATTCGCAGAAAAAGCGCTGGAGCTGCCAAGCAAAGCAAGAAATCGATACCGGTCGTCTCGAGGCTCTGCTTATTTCGGGACAAAAACGTCCGGACCTTATCTGCGAAATGACAGGCCTGAAATATGAAATTTAAAAAGTCAGGCCTGGATGAAAATCAGCGTCGTCCATCACTTCGAAATACGGAAGACGTCGTCCAACTCGCGAGTGTTTGTTAGCCATGGAAACGTGATCTTCTGTCGCTCTCCTGGAGTTTGTGTTGCCTCAAATGAGATAGTCTGCATTTTGACATTTTTTGCGTTAATCAAGTAGGACGTTGAACCCAGGAGCAAAATGAGCAAGTCATAATCTCCATTACCGCTTCTAGGTATTCCACCAAGATTATTTCCTAAAGTTTGTTGTTTGAGCGTCAGAAATGATCAATGTTATATAGTCAGTCTACGCCTGCTTCCTTTTTAAATACAATTGTAAAATCCATCCCATCTCTTCAAATCTCAGGAAATGTTACTAGTTAGAGTCTTTCCCGAGTTTCAAACAAAAGGTGATAAGTATTGATAAAATTAAGATAATTACCTCAATTGGTTGAAAGCGTTTACTTTTTAAAAATAAAAACCCCAACTTCTTAAAACGGCCAAATTGCTCCTGCAGTTTGCCTTTATTTCATTTCGCACTTTCAAACGTACACACCGCACGCACACACACACACACACACATACACACACACACACACACACACACACACACACAAACAAACTAACTAACTAACTAACTAACTAACTAACACACACACACACAAACACACACACACGCGCGCGCGCACAGACGAAGACAGACACCCACACATACAAACAGACACATACACACACACACACACGCGCGCGCGCGCGCAGTTTTAGGCTCCTACACATACTCTTTCAGATCGATCTAGTAATGTTTCGCGTCATTCCCTCTAACGTTTTTAATATCTTAAAGAAAGCAAAAACAAAAAAAGCAACCCCCCCCCCAAAAAAAAAAAAAAAAAAAAGCCCCCAAACAAAAACTAGTAAAAATACTAGTGGGAAAAGCATTTTGACAGGGCCGGGCACACTTTTTTTCTGCCTTTACCCAAGCTTTTCCCAAACGTTGATGAAATGTGAAGGAACTTTCCTGGGATCAGACGTGGCGGCACTTTGTCAAAGGCCTAGATTACGCCGCGTCTACACTGGCTCTTTCAAGGGATTTCCCTGGCAAATGGGATCTACAAAAACGCTGAAAGGGTCCTCGTGCTGGTAAGAAATAAAGATTTACAGTCATAACAGGAAACGACGGCGGGGACTAAAAGGGAAAGGACAACAGAAACAAGGAGTAGAAGAAAGAGTCTGCCCAGGAAGAAATAGAACAAAGGGAAGGAAGGCATGGGGACTGGGGATGGGGTGGCGGTGGGGAGGGGGTGAGGTTGGGCTTGGAAGCATGAAGAGGATGGATGGGTGGGAGGGGGGCGAGGAGGGAGTAAAGGAGAGGGCAGGGAGTGGAGGTGGGATAGAGAAAGCAGGAAAGGTTGTGGGAACGAGGCAAAAAGCTGATGTGGTCACAAAAGGAACACAACCGTTTCCACAGCAAAGAGGATCTACACCACAGCCAAAAGGGATCTATCACTATTGAAAACGAAGATGTACATGCAAAAGTGTAGACAAAAGAGCAACAAGTGCAGAGGCACTACTGCCCTAAAGAAAGGGGCTGAGGATTGAGGACAGAGTGAAAGAGAGGGAGGGAGGGAAGAGAGAGAGAGAGAGAGAGAGAGAGAGAGAGAGAAAGAGAAAGAGAGAGAGATAGAGAGATAGAGAGAAAGATACACATGAAAGAGAGGGAGAGAGATTGAGAGAGATTGAGAGAGAGAGAGAGAGAGGGAGAGAGATTGAAAGAGAGAGAGATTGAGAGAGAGAGAGAAGAGAGAGAGATAGAGAGAGATACACACATGACAGAGAGGGAGAGAGATTGAGAGAGATTGAGAGAGAGAGAGAGAGAGAGAGGGAGAGAGATTGAAAGAGAGAGAGATTGAGAGAGAAAGATTGAGAGAGAGAGAGAGAGAGAGGGAGAGAGATTGAAGAGAGAGAGATTGAGAGAGAAAGATTGAGAGAGAGAGAGAGAGAGAGATGGGGAGGAGGTTACTGACGGCCATTGCCTACCCAAAGTACCGGTGTTGCTTGGAATATGAGCAAGTCACGACTCCCTTTCCCTAGTCGGTAGTCTTTAACAAAACGCGTAGGAGAACGCAGTTGGTTAATTTATACCCTCGACCCTCAGGAGAGAGAGGAGGGGTGGGGTTTGAGGGAGAGATAGATAGATAGAGAGAGAGAGAGAGAGAGAGAGAGAGAGAGAGGGAGAGAGAGAGAGAGAGAGAGAGAGAGAGAGAGAGAGAGAGAGAGAGAGAGAGAGAGAGAGAGCATTAACACTAAATGGGCCGAACAACAGATTGCGAAAGATTTCCCAGCAAATGGGAAGATTACAACTGCTGAAAGCGTACCATCGTGGGTGGGAGTAGTGACTTACACTAGTTACAGCTACGGACAGCAGTGAGTGGGGATGGAGACGGAAGTGGCTGCCAAGGGATATTGCATGAGGAAGGGCTTGCTGAATTTGGGACAGGAAACTGGAAAGGGACTGCAAGCCGTTTACCAGGCAAATGGGATCCGCCAAACCACTGAAAGGGCCGAAACGTTGTTTGCCAGTCTCAAAAGACGGTGGCAGCAAAAGCGTTGGCAGCTGGGGAGGGTGGGGAAGAGATTCAGCGGAGGTTAAGAGGTAGATGGATGGTCAGAAAAACAAACAAGAAGAGACTGGCTAAGGGAAGGGCTGGGAAGAAGGCTTACGTGAGGAGAGGTTTACGACAATATTACATGAAAAAGAACGATGAAAGGTAACAGAGTTAAGGAGGCGACAGAGAAGCATAAAAAATGAAGATATTTGGAATGTTTATGTAAGGAAATAAAATTCTTTAAGAGATCTGAGCAGATCAGGGTCGACAAGAAGGTTGCGATGAGAAGTGGTTCTGATGTATATAAAAGTCCAGCATTGAATTCTGAAAGATCTCAAACGGG
Organism: Theodoxus fluviatilis; assembly: GCA_034096865.1. NCBI lineage: Eukaryota > Metazoa > Mollusca > Gastropoda > Cycloneritida > Neritidae > Theodoxus > Theodoxus fluviatilis. The sequence continues at coordinate 43,051 of JAWQFJ010025317.1, forward strand.
CAATGAAGAACTTGAACAACCAATTAAAAGAAACATTGGAGGGGACATAGACGAACAGAACGGGAGAAGGGGGAAAGGAAGAGAAGTCCGTTGGGACTAACGACGGACGGATATAAAGGACGTAGGAAGGATTCCAACACTGCATGAAGAAGGCTCACCTCGGCAAAGCCGATGTATTCCGAGGAGCTCCGTCGAAGATTGAAGGTGACGGCCGCGCCATGGGAAGACATGTCGGAAATCCCTTTGTCCCCATAGACCTCGGCCAGTGCCTGTCCATTGCCGTGTCTTAGTTCTCGCAGCTGCTGGTGAAAGACTCGAGCAAGGCCATGGCAGTGGTGAGATATGGCAGCCATTCCCCCTGAATGGATAAGGAGATAGATGAGGGAATTAATGTATTTTTAGATAACGAATATATGAATGAATGTATGAATGAATGAATGGATGGATGAAGAAATTATGAAAGAATGGAAGAATAAATAAAAGAACGAATAAATAAACGAGTGTGATGGTACATGAGTAAACGACAGAACAAGAGCAAAGGAGTGAGTTAAGAAAAATGGAAGCGAACACATGAATTATTAGGAAAACGAGAACAACGTTGAAGTAATGGATGAATGAGTAGGTGAATTTTTCACGACCGATCAACCATGAACAAGCGTAAATTTTAACGCCCTCTCGTAATAAACATACTTATCTCACTGGTGCGTCAATTAAACCAGCTCTCTCTCTCTTTCTCTCTCTCTCTCTCTCTCTCTCTCTCTCTCAGAACCGATTCTTGAAACGTGATTACAAAGCCAAACACGGAATCAAACGAGTGTTCCATACCTCCCAGCCTGTCCAAAGCCTGGAATCCGTGGCGGAGGGCAATGATGTCCAAGTAAGAAATGGTTCCATCCTCAAACCTGTTCCACGAACATAACAACGATGGTAATCCCGCAAAGTAGATGGTTTCATGCACTTATTCCATATTTATTGATGTAACTTTTACCAAGTAGGAAACAAGTCTTTAAATTGTACTCAAATAAGTAGAAATGACATGTGCATTGTCTATAACCATACAGTTATTGCTAAAGTCAGCAAACAAACAAACAAACAAATAAATTATGTATGGACAAATGCTCGATATATTATTTTACCTTTAAACAGAGGTTGTAGACGTACTGTAAACATGCACGCATGCCCAGGCAAGAGAATGTATCTGTAGGCGTGTGTTTCTATTCATGTATGAAACTATACTATACATAAATGTTCATACAAAGCTGTTAATACAAAAAACTATATAAGTAGATAACTATACACGTTTGTATGTGTGTATATGTGTGTGTAAATGTGTGTGTGTGTGTGTGTTTGTGTGTGTTTGTGTGTGTTAGAGAGAGAGAGAGAGAGAGAGAGAGAGAGAGACAGACAGACAGACAGACAGACAGACAGACAGACAGACAGACAGTCAGACAGACAGACAGACGTACGGAGAACGCACTTTCTCGTGCGCTCGCCTGTGTGTTTTTGTTTGTGTATGTGCTTGTGTGTATGTGTGTGCTTATGTTCTTGTGTGTGCCTGAATGCACTTGCATTTGTGCGTGTGTGCACGTGCACAGACAAGGAGACAGGACCTGGCTGCCAGATCAGCACGAAGAGTGTGGACAGGGGCGGTAGCTGCACTCATCTCCACGGTGCCTCCACCAAAGTAGCGCTTCTCCAGACTGACCTCTGACCCTCGTCTCACCAGCAACGCGCCTGTCCAGACATAAACACTGTCTTAGTCAACCAGATGACAACTCCAATGGTTAAGCAAGTAGTGACGAGGGCGATGATGAGAACATTTGTGACGCTGTCATTTCTATTCTTACGTCGTGGTGGTGGTGGTGGTAGTGGTGGTAGTGGTGGTGGTGGTGGTGATTGTGGTGGTGGTAGTGGTGGTGGGGGTGCTGGTAGGAGTGGTGGTGGCGGTGGTGGTGGTGGTGGTGATTGTGGTGGTGGTGTTTGTAGTGGTGCTGACTGTGGTGGTGGTGGTTGTGGTGGTAGTGGTGGTGATTGTGGTGGAATGGTGGTGATTGTGGTGGTAGTGATTGTGGTGGTGGTGGTGATGATTATGGCTGTACTGGTGGTGGTGACGAAGACGAAGATGTTGATAATGATGAAGATAATGACAATGACCAGTACGAACATGACGGTTAAAGGTGATAAAAGAGATGATAAGTCGTAAATCAGAAATGCGCCATTTGAAGGAGATGAAATGAATCGTCAACATACAACGGGACAATTCGTAAAAAAAACCTTACAATATCATGTAACCAAATCTGAATGTCAAACCACGCTGATACCCACACATGCATGATAAGTGGACATAACCATAACTCCTATTACCATCACGTGACCTACCCAGACCAGTAGGAAAGCCGAAGATCTTGTAGAAGGAGATGGTAACGAAGTCAGGAGTGACGTCATTCAGGTCAAGTGAAGACGTGCTGACGTAAGAGGCTGCGTCAAGGAGGACGAACCAATCGCCGTGGTGGAGTTTCTTCTGAAAGGGCATCTCCCTCCTTTGCACCTGGCCCACCCACTCCAGGGGGTACTTGTGTCCAGAAAAGTTGGACTGGGCTGGGACGGCGAAGAGCGACCTGCACGAATCACGGCGCTCGACCGAGGCAGAGGAGTTGCTGAAAAGGAGCTTGTGGCCCACATCTTCCTTGAAGAGGTCAGGTTCGTCAAGACAGTAGACCTGGCCTGCAGCCACAATCTCACGCAATCCTTGCACGGACGTATGGTTGTCTTGCAGGTAGCAGAAACAGCCATCGGCGGCGCGAGAAACAGCAGTGCGAGGAGATATGGAGTTGTCTCCCTTGCTCCGTTCGCCAGGCGCGGAGAAAGCAAAGGTCTCCCCCACCAGTTTGAGCGCTGCCGTGCAGCCGGAAGTGAAGATGACGGTGTACTGCTCGGGTGTCGTGTTGAAGAAACGGAGGATTCTGGAAGAGATGGATAATGTTACATGCAATACAACAAAAACCACTGTGTCATTTTGGACTTCTGAAGGACTAAAACTTTTCCCAAATGTATGACATGAACGAAAAGTTTAAAACATATTTCAATACAAACTGTTGTATGTGAAGTATATAATATTATTTATTTAAAAGAAAGTACTTAACAAATGCTTCCTTAATGAATTTCGGTAAACTCATTAGGGTGGTGTAAAACACAACAATGTATTCATAGAAATGCGTTTAAGATGTCTTCTGCATTAAATCCTTACGTTACATACCGTAAGGCATGATTATTTTCAGAATCTACAGACTCAAACTTCCTAATGCTTGCTAAGTTTATTGGAGTTAGAAATTACAATCGATTTTTAAAACTTGCAGGAACTAAGAATGGGTCACTGCCGAGAGAATGCTTTCATACTGCGAGGAATTTTTAGACAAACGTAAAAATGTTTATTCAGATCCGCACATTCGACCAGAAGCACGGCAAATGGAGAATCCAAGCTCTTTCACGCAACATCGAGTCGATACATTTGCAGAAAACAAAAGAAGAAGAAAAAAGTCTGCTACAGCCTCCACAGTAAATCTTGTTTCCCGCCAACGTTTTACGATCAAGAGAGATGCACTTTTGTAACCAACGAAATCGAATAAAACCATTCTCCACAGCAGTCGAAGTCGGGGACCTAAAACTTCAAATAAACACAGTTGCAATTACATTCAAAGAGGGCTCCCGCTGGAGCATGGCGACAGAGAGAAAAACCCCGGCCACCTTTAATAACTCTGCACCAATGCCAGGACCCTCCTGGACAGAGAGGCCAGAGGCAGGCAGGCAGCCATTGATGTGAAAATTCCTTGTCATGACAGCAATAATTACACGGGCAGGCTGGCAGGCATGTGCAGGCAAATCAAAGGACCCGACTATCGATTGAGCCAACATCATGCCTGACGAGGACAGGTTCGATAGTCTTCAAAGCAGTCGCCGTGGGTGGATGGGAGAAGTAAAAAGGGGAGGAAGGGGGAGTCAGTGGGCCTGGAGGGGGTAAAACAAGATGGATGAAGAGGAGGAGGGCAGGGGAAGAGGAAGATGAAGAGAGCATTAAGGTGGTCCGTTTGTCGGTACAGGTGGAGGTGGGCAGACAAAGAGGATGAGGGTTGGTGGGTGGGAAAGGAGCAAAGGAGGGGGTGATGGAGGGGAAGGGGTTGAAAGACTCGGGGGGAAGGAGTTTGAGTTCAAGGAAGAAGAGATGAATTGCACCTTTCGAGCGTCGGGCCTGCTTCCTGGAAATCAAAACTACATTACCGCTAGCTCCCACGTAAGACCCTTCTAGCACGGAGGCTTCGGAAAAAGAGCGGTCTGCAGGAGAGGCGAGAGAAAAAAATACCGCGCACAATTACGCCTGGGGACCCAAGCTCTTCCAGCCATGAAAATGAAATAGGAAGAAAATCTCTGCAATTTTCCACAGAGCTACGTGTATCACGGTTTCAGCAGCAGAAAAGGAAAACCCCTCACCTCGGCGAAATAGAAGTAATCAGAAGAAAAAAAGTGCGCATCGCGAGTTCAAAAATGCAAGAGTTTGGACTCGAAAAGACGATTTTTATACCCCGCTTGTATCAATTTCCTGTGAAGAGAATATGCACACAAAACATTCATCCAAGTTTCCCTTTAACGACGTGATATTGCACTTTCGCGATACTTCATACTTCAGTTCAAAGACGTGATGACTTGTTGCACTTTCTCAATATTTCATACCTCTGTTCAAGGGGCGTGACAACAGTGCACTTTTGCGGTGCTTCATGCTTTCAACGACTCAGCGAAAGAGTACAGAAGCTTCACTGTACAGAGACAGCAACGACAGAGGCCAAGACGATGACCAACTGCTGGAGGGCATTGCTGGAGGCTGAGAGGAAACGCCATTTCTGTGCAGGGATTGGGTGCTGGGACATCACCGAGAAAAGAATGGCCAAGGCTTTCCAGTTAACCTTGCACTGCAATGCATTCCTGCAGCGGGTGGATGGCAACCAGCAACGCAACTATGGCAGCCCGGCGCAACCAAGCTCAGACGCACAAGAGACGAATTCTAAGCCGTCATTATATCAATATTCAGATACATATTTTGAAATGATTGTAAATTTTATTAGATAAGTATACACTGATGTTTATTTCTAAACCCTTAACCAAGAAATAATACTTTTCTGTCGGAAACATGCTTTCAACATGAAACAACTTTACACTAATGTAAAAGGTGTGTGTTCAGACCCGAACAGTCGACAGAGAACATGCCAAAGCAAGATGAGTGAATGGGAAAACCCTGGCCTCTGACTGCTGCAGCCGGAAACCAAGTGTTCAAAGGAAAGTCTGAAAAATTTAACTGGACGCCTCTTTGTAGTAAACAAAAGCGTTTCTAACAGGAAAAATGATCTGTTCTAAACAAACAGACAAACAATCAATCAAACAAACAATCAAAGAAATAGAAAACCGGAAACGGATGAAAGCCTGTTTGTTCCCTGTGGCAGCAGATCTCTTGTACTCCGTTCAAGGGTACTTGGTTTGTAGTCATCGCTGAAGCCCCATTCATGTATTCGTCCACGAAGACTGACGATCGCATCCAGTGAGAATGACACCACAAAGATTTTTACCCGTCTGCATTAGTAGGGCGTCGATGATCTTATAACACCAGTGTACCGAGGTGAAGCAGTCGCTACAGCTATACAGCTCATGACAAGATACCTGTCCAAATACCGTAAATTGCCACATCGTAACAATGAGTTGACTAAATGTGAGCTTCTGCACCCTCAAGGTCTCCATGAGTTGCATCGGTGTAATCATCAGCTGTCTAAGAGTGAACATCCAGCTTCTTTGGCTTGAACACGAGAAACCTTGTCGTGATCATGAAGATGTTGCTACCATAGTTGCCTCCTTTTGGCCAACCACTGCCTTGGTTCCTCATTCTGCAGCCTCGGTGTGACCATCAGCTTCCACATGCTGAGACGGTAGGCAACCTCGGTGTAACCCATCACTTGTCTTCAGTCTGACCATCAACTGCCAGACACTGACAGCAGCAGAAACGCTTTACGCCCAGACCACAGCTGCAGTCACTGACTGCCCCTGACAGGCGACCAGGCGGAGAGCCCAATGTCCTGATTGCCTGCAGGAGCTGAGTGGCGGCTCCCTTTGAAGCCAGTCGACCATGGCATGATCACTGACAGCGCTGTCCTGCGCCCAGACACAACATTCGGCCCCCATCCCTCTCGTTCCCACACCCCCTTCCCTTCCTCTCCAATCTCATCCTCTCTCACCCTCGCATTCCTTCAATCTGAACTGGGTCTGATCAGTACCAGTTTGCCTCCTCTCTGTAGGACTGTAGACGTGGCCCAGAAAAATCTGGTTCTTTTCTCTAACCCTCAGACACTCCCTACTTTCCAGGGTCAAACTCCATGTCCCCTCACCTCTATGGTCAGAGAAAGGCATGTTATCAGAATTGACAGCGCAGTCGGACAAGTAAGTTCAAGATGAAAAAGCTGCAAGGCCTCATCAAAGTAAAAGTGCCCCCCCCCAAAAAAAAAAACAAAAAAAACAAAGGAAAACAGCAACAAAGCATTTACAAGTAGACTGCACGTCTTGTTTGAAATAGCCTCTTCTCTTGTCTAGTTTAAAAAGGGAAACTCTGTGTTTGAAGCCTGTTTGTGAACTTTCTTTTGCCACTGTACGACTCGAGAAGGTCGCGTGACTTGAATTCCGTGACGTAGTGCTTAACTAGTGGGACATACTACGTTTAAAATGGGACTCAATTGCTTCGGTGTCAATCGCTCGGAAAGTGTTTGATACATCACTTATTTAGCAGAAGTCGGCATTTTAAAGTATGTTGTTGTAATCGTGAAAATACCCTCTAATATTGTATCAAAAACACCTCTAGCTTAGCACTTTTCTTAAAGGATGTCACAATGTAGATCTAGAAGACATATTGAAAGTACTAATTGGCAGAGTGCCTAAGCGTCACCAGGATTCTAAGACTCCCCCAGTGGCAAACATCTTCTGCATGGTGTAGAGTGCTCGAGTGCCCAAAGCACAAGGACCTCAGCAATCCAGCTGATGGAGTAGTCTGGCAAACTGCAAGCTGGTAGGATGGGGATTCGGGCCAAGCCAATAACTGATCATGGAATGGAAGAGAAAACACGCGGCCTGAGGATCCGCGCCCTTTCATCACCCAGTTCTTCTCTGTGATGCCTTGCATGGACTTTGAACTTTGGCTACGTGCATGGAGTATGAACTTTGGCTACGTGCATGGGGTATGAACTTTGGCTACGTGCATGGGCTATGAACTTTGGCTACGTGCATGGGCTATGAACTTTGGCTACGTGCATGGGGTATGAACTTTGGCTACGTGCATGGACTATGAACTTTGGCTACGTGCATGGGGTATGAACTTTGGCTACGTGCATGGGGTATGAACTTTGGCTACGTGCTTGGGATATGAACTTTGGGTACGTGCATGGGGTATGAACTTTGGCTACGTGCATGGGGTATGAACTTTGGGTACGTGCATGGGGTATGAACTTTGGCTACGTGCATGGGGTATGAACTTTGGCTACGTGCATGGGATATGAACTTTGGGTACGTGCATGGGGTATGAACTTTGGCTACGTGCATGGGGTATGCACTTTGGCTACGTGCATGGACTATGAACTTTGGCTACGTGCATGGGGTATGAACTTTGGCTACGTGCATGGGGTATGAACTTTGGGTACGTGCATGGACTATGAACTTTGGCTACGTGCATGGGGTATGAACTTTGGCTACGTGCATGGGGTATGAACTTTGGCTACGTGCATGGGGTATGAACGTTGCGTATGTGCTTGAGCTATGAACTTTGGCTACGTGCATGGGCTATGAACTTTGGCTACGTGCATGGGGTATGAACTTTGGCTACGTGCATGGGGTATGAACTTTGGCTACGTGCATGGGGTATGAACTTAGGCTACGTGCATGGGGTATGAACTTTGGCTACGTGCATGGGGTATGAACTTTGGCTACGTGCATGGGGTATGAACTTTGGCTACGTGCATGGGGTATGAACTTTGGCTACGTGCATGGGGTATGAACGTTGCGTATGTGCTTGAGCTATGAACTTTGGCTACGTGCATGGGCTATGAACTTTGGCTACGTGCATGGGCTATGAACTTTGGCTACGTGCATGGGGTATGAACTTTGGCTACATGCATGGGGTATGAACTTTGGCTACATGCATGGGGTATGAACTTTGGCTACATGCATGGGGTATGAACTTTGGCTACGTGCATGGCGTATGAACTGTGGGATGTGCATGGAGTATGAACTTTAGGTATGTGATTGGGTTATGCAATTTGAGTGTGTGCTTGTATTATGAACTTAGGGTATGTGCTTGGGGTATGAACTTTGGGTATGTTCTTAGGGTATGAGTTTCGTTCGAGGATGACTGGTGCGGATATATTTATTAACGTCAAACTAAACTCCATCTATTCAGAACAGAAAAGCCAAAATGTCTTCACACAGTAAAGTAACGAGCTATTTTGTTTCATTTTCCGCAATTAGTCATCGTTTCTACTGGAAGCATGTTCTCGCCACTCCATCCTGCAACAAATTCTCTCGAATAGCACATCTATCAGACCTGTTCTCGAGGAATCCGCAAGGAGCAAGTACCATTATTTTGAATGATATCATATGGATACTATAAGTTCAGAGCAAGTTAGCAGTCGATGCTTGTCGGATGCCTCCGTTCTTCTTTCCCTCCTATCGGCTCGGTGAGAATGCAACAGTGGTAGGAGATGCAACCGTGGGGGAGGGGCGTTAGGCGTGGGGGAGGGGCGTTAGGTGTGGGGGAGGGGCGTTAGGCGTGGGTGACGCGGGAGCAGTAACGATGGCGCTGCACGCTGCTCTGCCATTGTTTCAACTTGCCAGTTTCTGCTCTGGGACGCCATCCCCCATTTCCCCGCGACCCCAGACAGGAACTGCGTCATCATGTGTCTAGACAGAGTGAGCATGGTTCGGACACAGAGCTGGCTCCACAACAAGACACCCAGGCCGCCTCGTTAGCTGGGTGCCGCTGTCTTTGACATCTGTAAGAAAACGCACAATACCCCACGATTTCCATCCACGGGCTTTTCCTTCAGCACCGGGAACTGACGTCCTCTCCAACCTTTTAGACGACATCCTCTTCTTTGGCAGAAGTAATGACGGGCCAAACAGAGAAGAATCCCTCGTTTTGCGAGGGTTTTCAGCCACGAGGACTTGTCATTATCTGCTGAAGAGCTGCAGACCCGGCAAGGGATTGGCTTGTAACAAGACAGGCAGCAGGAGCTGGAGGGCCACAGAGAGTCTGGGTTTTACTGGTCCAAGCGGCAGACTGACCCAAAATTCAGGGTCACGGAGTGTCAAGCTGTGATCACAGTAGAGTAACACCTCGACGACAACTGGGTCCTACATTATGCGGAAATTTGGGGTCCGGGGAGGAGGTGAAAGAGTGGTCACAGACACCCCCCCACCCCACCCACCCCCACCCCACCCCAGTCGATTTATACGTCCGAGTTGTCAAATTCCAGTGATTCTACCCTCAAAAAAGACAATGAGAAACTTGAAAAACCAATCAGCATGAAAGAAAGAGAGCAGAATTGCGTAAACGTTTCTTTCGTATTAATGACATTTCCTTTTATTCGGACAATTGAATAAGACCGAAAGCGTACCAGCGACATCAACAACCGTAATATGACCATTTCAGGAACAGCTATGTACAATTTATCCTAAGAAACCCTTTGATGCTAACTCTCTACAAATGAAGCTTTTACGTCAGTGGCGGAATCCCCGTTGGACAACGGCAGACGTAAAGCCCATCTTTTCATACCATACGAATACGAATCCATGCCACTATGTTAAGTACTGCGTTGTCGATACCGACCTGGGTGCTGTCGACCCATCGCTTCGGTGTGACCGTTTCATGAGTGCAGCAGCGTGCCAACGTGGGAATGAAGACTATTAGTGTCTTGAAGGTCTGGTGACCAGGACAGTCCTGAATGCCTGGGGACCACACACGCGACGTGCAGACGAAGAGAAAAGAATTCAAGTGAGAGAATAATATAGTCGGGGCAGAGGAAGTAAATGATACCGGCAAATATATATAGCGGCTCGTCGTAAGCCTCCTTCGAGAACACCCGTAGGGCCTCCATGGAAGAAAAGCAAAATAGGAGAAAAAAAACCAGGCAGGTGCGACCGGCCAGATCTTCCCCTGCAGCAAATGTGACCGGACCTGCCAGGGGAAAAAAAAAGTGTTTGTCAAACAAGCGATTCGTCATGTGACTCGATCCCAAATATAGCCCAGCCCCCTCAAACGGAGCAGTAAGTGGGGAAAATGCTCTCGTGTATTGGAATGAGCTAGTATCAGGTGGGTTGAGAAAAGTGGATGGGGAGGGGGTTGTGGGTTGGGGTTATGATGCCCTGATAATTCCTACCAGGCTGTGGCAATTGTCAGTTCCTTTTTCCACCGAGCTGACACGAGAATGTTCATAGAGGCCGACATCGAACTATCATGCCATTTACTCCACTTCCACACCCTGGCGGCACTGGGCGAGACAGGCGTCAACAAGTCTGCTGATAGAACGACATAGCCCACGGGCCGCCCTAACTGTACTTGTAGATCTCATTAACGCTGCGACGGAGTTCTCAGACAGGGAAAACGTCGCCTGAAGATCCTGGTTTTGAAGCGAAAATTTCATTACAAGGGCAGAGAAGGCGAGCAGGTCGGTTTCAGCGATCCCATTAATTTGCCCTAGCTTCCTAACTTCTGCAGAAGGAAAAGCTCTCATGGAAAAGTCAGTCCTGTCGTAACTAAAACTGCTTATGATGTGCTTTCATCACTCTATACGAGCAAGGTACAAGTGCACATGAAGCACACATACTGAGTTTCCCATTAAGATAACAAAGAAAGAAAGCACAAGTAGGGGGTAAACGTTAAAGAACAAGAACGTTATTCTGTATGATCATAAGTCATATGGCTTGCAAAATAATTTGGACGATTTGGATAATTAGGATAGTTTAAATAGGTTGATAATTAATATATAGACGTAATGTTTTCCCATCTGTTTTGCTTGCTTTATATCGCAAATAACAATCAAATAAAAGGAATGTCGAAGACAGTTGGTGAGATTGTTTGTGTGCCTGTGGTTGGGTGGAATTTTCCTTGGCTTGACACAGCGATGGGTAGCTGAGTTTTGATCCTGCTGTATTTTTCCTGCTACTGAACTCTACGCGGAGCGCGTTGCACGAGTTTTTCCCAGCTTTCATAGGTTCGATCGCAGTATTCCCCCTTTACCTTTTTTGCGGCAGCGATTGTTCTGATTATGCTTATTTCTTTCTCGGCCGAGATAAAAACCGCTGGCGCTGAACCTCCAGGTTTTGGCATTAAAAAAGAGAAGAAGATCGGGTTCGAACCCGCAACCTCTCGAGAAAAGAGGGGGAAAAACACACGCACACACAAACACAAAAAACCAGGTCCGGTTCGAACCCACAACCTCTCAATAAAAGAGAGAGAAAAAAAAGTTTCAGCGCGGAATCGAACCTGGTCATGCATGACCAAGAGTCCAACGCTCTACGAAATGTGCCAGTGAACAACTGGTGTGACCCAGCACAAAATATTGTACAATCCTGGCGTGGTTTATGTCCGGCAACTGGTTTTTGTCAACAGACCATGAACTGTTTGGTATTTCATACGGATCTAACCCATCAACGTCAATAATCTTCTCGAAGTACCGCTCAACATACGAAGAAGCCATTGTTTTGCTGAAAGTAGGAAAAGATAACTCTGTTTGACTCGATCTCAATTAGGCCACGTATTTTCGCTATTCCGTCAACTGACATTTGAGGTTTTTTTTCGAGTTTACGACCTTAAAAAAATCACTTTCTCTTCAAACCTCGATTCTGAAAATTTGATAGTTTCAATCGGACCTAACTTCTAGTAAGTGTACAAAATGTCAAGAAAATCCGTCCAGTAGTTATTGAGAAATCAGCTGATAAGTCGGGACAGACAGACATACAGATAAAATTACGTCACGTTATTCCCCGTCAAATGATCACGTCACACATTTTGCATTTCGCCATTCCGTCAATTGACATATTAGGGAGGTGCTTTTGAGTTTACGATCTTAAAAAAACCACTTTATTTTCAAACCTCGATTCTGAACATTTGATACATTCAATCGGACCTAACTTCCAGTAAGTGTGCAAAATGTCAAGGAAATCCGTCCAGTAGTTTTTGAGAAATCAGCCATTAAGTCTGGACTGACAGACAGACTGACACACAGATAAAGTCTGTAGGACCTCCAGTAAACCTGGAGGGATAAAGTCTGTAGGACCTCCAGTAAACTTGGAGGGATAAGATGTTTTTGCGAACAGCGTCAGAATTCGCGTCATCGAACAGCTTCGGAATTCGCGTCATAGAATTGCCATAGGGTTCGTGTACATTATGGCGGTGTAATTATATGTATTATCCCTCCAGGTTTACTGGAGGTCCTACAGACTTTATCCCTCCAGGTTTACTGGAGGTCCTACAGACTTTATTAGTCTGTCTGTGTGTGTGTGTGTGTGTGTCTGTGTGTCTGTCCCGTCTCCACGGCCTATATCTCAAAAACTACTGGACGGATTTCCTTGAGATTTTGCACACTGACTGGAAGTTAGGTCCCATTCAATATTATCAAATTTTCAGAATCGAGGTTTGAAAAGAAAGTGACTTTTTTACATTTTGGTGTTTTAATGAAAACGATTCAACAGACTCCATTTTGCAAACTCTGTGACGTTATCATTTGACGTCGAATAAAGTGACGTCATTTGCGAGGAGATTTTCGATCCTATATGCCAGAAGAATTTCGAAACACCTGGGGAGGAATGGCGAAATTCCAACATGTGCGACGTCATCAATAACGTGACGTCATTTGCGAGGACAGTTTATAGGAGAATTAATTTAGATAGATAGATATGTCCTCAGATGTCTTAGGCTGCGAGGCCTTTATCTGATCTTTTGATCAGTACTTATGGCTACTCTCACTCTCGCTCTCTGTCCCTCTCCTCTGTCTCTCTTGTCCTCTATGTCTCTCTCTCATCTGTCTCTCTCATCTCCTCGTCTTCTACTCTCGAAACTCGATCTCTTCGATCTCTTTCTACCCACCCACTCCTCTTACTCTCATTCATCTACGTCTTCCCTTCCTCCCCTTTTCCACATGTCCCTCTCCCGGCCTATATCTCAAAAACTACTGGAGGATTCCTTGAGATTTTGCACACTGACTGAAGTTAGGTCCCTTCAATATTATCAATTTCAGAATCGAGGTTTGAAAAGAAAGTGACTTTTTTACATTTTGGTGTTTTAATGAAAACGATTCAACCGACTCCCATTTTGCCAAACTCTGTGACGTTATCATTTGACGTCGAATAAAGTGACGTCATTTGCGAGGAGATTTTCGATCTATATGCCAGAAGAATTTCGAAACACCTGGGGAGGAATGGCGAAATTCCAACATGTGCGACGTCATCAATAACGTGACGTCATTTGCGAGGACAGTTTATAGGAGAATTAATTTAGATAGATAGATATGTCCTCAGATGTCTTAGGCTGCGAGGCCTTTATCTGATCTTTTGATCAGTACTTATGGCTACTCTCACTCTTCTCTCTCTGTCTCTGTCTCTCTGTCTCTCTGTCTCTCTGTCTCTCTCGTCTCTCTCGTCTCTCTC
>JAWQFJ010025319.1:0-12500 GCA_034096865.1 Theodoxus fluviatilis
ATTTCCTTCCCAAGACAACCTGCCTACAATAGATACAATGGTTTAATATATCCAAAGAATTATCTCTACATATATTTTCGCTGTGTGTGTGACACTCGTACGTTTCCACAGTTTTATTCCGATCAACTTGAAACTTGGTATGGGGTTAAGTGTGGACCCGGGTCGGGTCAACATGGGGTAAAAAAAATGGTGTTGCCATGGCAACCGGAAGTGGGCACAAACAAGATGGCCGCCGAAAACTCAAAGTGCTCCGATTTGACCGAAATTTGGTGTGTGGGTAGGTACATCTGTATACGTGAGCTGTGTGTGTGTCTGTGTGTGTGTGTGGTTGTGTGTGTGACACTTATACGTTTCCACAGTTTTATTCCGATCGACTTGAAACTTGGTATGGGGTTAGGTGTGGACCGGGGTCAGGTCAACGTGGGGTAAAAAAAAATGGCGTTGCCACGGTAACCGGAAGTGGGCACAAACAAGATGGCCGCCAAAAACTCAAAGTGCTCCGATTTGACCGAAATTTGGTGTGTGGGTTGGTAAAGTCAAATGATGAAGATCTGTGAACAAATTTTTTGGTTACCATGGTTACGTCACGAGAAAAACAAAATGGCGGCTGAAGAATTTGGCTTTGTATGTGGCTTTGACGCTTTGCGCATTGCCTGGCCGCGAAGCGGCTAGTAGGGTATATATTAAAATTGATGACGTGACTATGGTACAATTTTTCAGTGATGTATCGCACCAAATCTTTAGTAAATCTTGTTTTAACTACTCAACATGTTTCCAATGTTTCTCCAGGAGAACGTGCGGACAAAGTCTGGGTATGAATGACCCTTGTCAAAGGAAACGCATTTCCAGAGTTTTGCCCAATGTAATCAAAGCGCGAGTGTGGGCGGCATTTTCTACTCTTGCGAAACAGGCCAGTTCTTGCGAAACAGGCCAGTTTGGGAGTTATAAAAATAGCTTTCACCAAGTGGTGACTGAAGCACCTCCTGCACACAGTGACATACGAGATAGCAATGTTTGCCGGCATCTACTCAGGATTTGCATTGAAAGCGGTTCTGGTGCTTAGGGAAAGCAGCAATCCTTTCGTGTAATGGAAAGGAGTAACGGCAACTATACGTCCGTGTGAATACATCTCGGAATCGCTCTGTCAATTTATCCCTTCACAACATTCCTGTACAATCCGTCCCCACCCACTCACCTGAAGATTCAGTGAATAATCCAAGGCGTCTCCAAAGGAACCACGTACTCTTCACTCACTCCCTTTCTCTCTCCTTCTGTCTTGCTCTCTGTAGACACACCTGAGACCCTGTCTGCGTACACGTAAATACTGCAGATTGTTGACCACCGCTACAGAGCTAGTTGCCTGCCTACCCCCGTGGCAGTGTGGTAGAAAGCGCTCTGAGTTAACTCCCTTGGAGGGCAGTCGACCTGCCAAAACACCGACTAGTGCTCACCCCGGGAGAACCAATTGGATTGGTTGGGTGAGCATATAAAAGGCGGCATCGCCGTCCTTCGGGGTGCATTACGAATTGAGGACTACGTCCACGAGCCACTACGGTAAGAGCCCTAAGTCATTTTAGTATGATTTTACCTGGCTTCTACCCGTAGCCGGGGCAGACTCGTGTGCCCTTCCTAGATGCTCGGGCATCCTGCCACAGCATCACCAGCAAAGAATGTGGGACGCAGGACCCAAGCCAACCTCTGTACTAGCAAACACGCCCAATTGTGTTTACCCCTGACTCAGCCTAGCGGTCAAGGCAAAGCTTGTCAGACTTAACAGGTCGGCGAGGTCGGGTGGCATTCCATTCACATTGCCAGGCGAGGGTGGTGAGGTTGCGTGAGTTTCTCGCAGTGCCCTCACCACAGACTAGGAACGGTGGGTTTCCACGATGGCGTGCAGCTACATGGCTGGTGCTCCTCGTTTGCGCAAGAATGCATAAATACACACGACGGTAGTTAAATGAAAACCTTAATTAAAAGTGCGATAAAGATTCGTAACTAAGCTCGATTGTTTAGAACCTTTTTGCTAAAGAATGAAACAAATTATGCGAGAATGTATTACACAGTTCTTATCGAAAATAGTCAAAAACCTACTTCGCAAGCATCTTGGAGGGAAAAATTGGGAGTATTTGAATTGCCATGGAGGCGGTATTATAATGTGTGCGTAATTCTACAAATGAGCGTTTTGCATGCGAACCAAATAAAACATTACAGACATCATTGAGTCGTGTGTGGGAAGACCTATGGACGAAGGCAACAGCTGACGGCCAGAAGCATTTCACTTGAAAAACTGAGGGAAAAGAATTGGTTCAAAACCGTGAACTCCAAAGTCCACTGAAATATCTGTTCGCACACGAAGAAACGTGTATTTCATGATCCCAAAACTTTTACTGTTGCACCATGTGCAACGGCCTTGAGATCCATGTAGCTTTGGTCACACTCCTGCCAGCCGTAAGCATCAACAGGCAAGCGGCTTTACCACTGGACCAGAACCCTCCCGTTTATGAGATCACGTGAGAGCTACATTCTGCCATAGGTTTCACTAAAGGTGTTCCAATAGGAAGAAGTCTTGGACTACAACGCCAGATTCGACCACGTAAATAATTTACTTCATTTGTACCTATTTATTTTATATACTTTTTTAAAAATCGATGTATGTATTCATTCATTCATTCATTCACTCACGCACTCATTCATTCATTCATTCATTCATTCATTCATTCATTCATTCATTCATTCATTCATTCATTCATTCATTCATTTCATTTCATTTATTTTAATTTATGTATTATCACTTTTATTTGTTGATTTAATTTCTTCAATTGTTTTTATTTATTATTTTTAAAATCATATATAATTTTACTTAGTTTTATTTACGTTCATGTAATGTTTATTATTTGTTTATTCATTTATTCATTTATTCATTCATTCGTACGTTCGTTTGTTCCTTCCTTCCTTCTTTACTTACTTACTTCTTCATTAACCATTTTACTCCTCCCTCCCTCCCTCCATCCATCCATCCATCTCTCCATCCACCCATCCATTATATATATTCTGAATTAAGCATTTTCAACGCTTATGTATAGACAGCGCGCTCTACCTACAGTCGCTTGCGGCCAGTGGGTACGGCGTTCGTAGCTGCGCGGTTCCCAGAGTTGCATCCTTGAGCAAGATGCTTAACTCGCATTGTTTCTCCCCACCCAGGAGTAAAACCGGGTACCTGTGAGGGCAATATTGGCAAAAACGTTGTGCGATTAACCCTTGAATGCGGCCAAGCGCCAGCATCGGGTTGGAATACTCCTCAGGGAGCGGAGTTGGTGCTGGTACCTGACTGTGTGCGTCTTAAATGTCTGTCACTGTGTTTGTTGTGAGGTACCAGTGAGGATTGATGAAGATGCCCAGTGATCAGGGGGTAAAGTGTAAGCGGTTTGAGACCCAGACAAAGGGTGTAAGTCGCTATAAAAAACCACACCTTTACCTTTACCTTTATTTACAAGATTCCAGAAGATGCGACATTATAATCAACGTGCCCAGTTGAATAAAATGTGTTCAAGTATGTTTGACGGCTATTGCTCACTCTTTGCATTCTTGTGGTACCTCTTGCAACACCACTGCCAGAAGTATGGGATCCTGGGGTGGGTTTTTTTTTGGTAGTGGAAGAGATTTATATAATGTTGTTTTTGTTGTCACTGGGTTCCCAGTTCAAATTCAAAGCTTCTCTCGTCTGTTATCTTCGACGAGATACAAAAAGGACAGTTCCTAATGACCTTCTCTCTGATGGCTGTATTAGAACGCATTGATACTAAACGGAAAGCAGACGGTGACAAACGAAATGTACAATCCTCTTCCAGCAAAAATCTACTTCAGTACTTTACCTCCTCTCTCTCTCTCTCTCTCTCTCTCTCTCTCTCTCTCTCTCTCTCTCTCTCTCTCTCCCTCTCTCTCTCTTTCTCTTTCTCTCTCTCTCTCTCTCTCTCTTTGGTAGATCTGCTGGAGAGTCTTCCATTAATCGTCTGTCTGGGCTTCCTATCCCTGAGCGTTTCGGCAAGGCCATCCGTGCACGCAAGGATGTCCTCAGAGCACGCGATGACGTCAAACCAAAGGACTCATTCGCGGAGATCAGGGAGAGTAACGAGGGGCTGCACGTTCGACAACTCCTGAAGCGCCCCCTTCCGCCTCCACCGTGAGTTACCTCCCTTAGGCCGTGGCCATGTTCAGTTAGGAGAAATACAGTGGGCTTTGCAAGTGCCCGCTGTGAGCACTCACCTCTGAACATTTCTAAAATACCTTTCGAGAAGAAACACGCCAGTGGTCCCACGAGAGGATCACGTTATAATGCGTTCGGATTCCTTGTGAGAAACCCAACCCTGAGCTCCCGATACCGTATGGCGACATGTTGGCCTATGTATGTTTGGCGATACATAGAACGTACTGACGCATTTGCTATGGTGAGAGTGCATAGTACCGAGTATTAAGCATTTCCTGAGTTTTCACAATGTGCTGAATTGAACCAGAGGGAAAGGAGATAATCTTGGATTTTCTGTGGCAACTGCTTCAGCGTATTTTCTACATTAGCATGGATAGTAATTTTGCTTTCAGACTACTCTAGACGAACGTTTCCTCACTTTAAGGTGTAGGTACATATTAGTCATGTATGCACACATATACATGTATGTCCCTGGCCGAGAAATGAGAATGAGCTGCCAAAACTCAAATGCCAGGAGTACCAGCTAATAAGGGGGCATCGAGCGGCTCCTGCCGTATGTTGCACTTACTGAGCATTTCACGGGATTCGGCCTCAAAGCCGACTGCCAAAACCACAAACTATCTTTAATTAAAGGCAGAGGACCATGACTGTTCAATTGAAAAGAACGGAAAAACTCATCATAATGCAATAAAAATACTAAACACACAGTGAGCGTTGTCTCTCAAATAAAAATTCAAGTATGGTAACGATTGCTGAATGAATGTGATTATATTCTGTTCTAATCTTATTGTAACCAAGAGGAAAATTGCATGGTGTGAATAGTTCCTGACAAAGTTGTTGTCACCGCTGCTGTTGCTTTCCTAAAAGGGGGTCTTCGAAAAGCAAATAATTGCCATACTACTTTTTAAAAATAATCCCGTTTGCATACTAAGGTCGATTTTTGCCGACTCTCTTGCAAATAAAGCTGAAACTTTTGAAAACAGCATGACTTAATGCAAGATGAATTTTGATGAGTGTACTTTAAGATGAATGAAGAGTCAAGATAAACATTTTTTTTACAAACTTTGAAATAATACAGTTTTTCTTTTCGACAGATTTCAAGTACCCCGCCCGCCTGTTGTTGGTACTATTTATAGGAGTAATCCTCTTACATATGATAAATATAGGTTTCCTTGTGCGGTTCGTGAACTCTTAGCGAAATCCTTGAACAGTGTTCATTTTCAGCCAACATAAATCTGATTTCCTTCGATGTAGCTCGTTCTTATTTTCACGGTAAGAAAAGAGTCCTTCAGCATTTCTCCACTGTCAACATATTTCCACGAATGACTGTGTTAGGCAAACATTTCGCTGAAATTACAACACATTTCTTATACAAAGAATTCATAACGAGACACCATACCGAGAAAGCGCGTCATGAAAACCAGACGGCGCTGGAACAACAAGGAAAATCTTTCAGGGGTTCGTCACTCCACTCATTCTAGGCATAATGTCCCTTTAACAGAGTCGCCTTTGTGCATACATATCAGTCACACGTATAGGTGTGAATTTGAGTTGTTGACCTTTAAATAGATACAGCTTTGAGCGACGACATTAGCATTTGTTGGAACATCAAAATGTCAGGTTTTTTAATCGTGACATTTCACATCATATTCCCTAATGACTGTGGAGACATTAATTGATTTCGGTCCACCATTATTTGACAACATTGTTCATAACTGTCATCATGTGGCTTACACTTGTTAAATTTTATTATATCGTTCCAGTTGACACTGCACCTGGTAGTGTTCGCCCAGACAGCTGTCACCATGTTAGAAAACACGGAGGTATTTTTAATGAAGAGCCTAAATATTTTCTCTTTTTACTACGAGGTGAGTCTACAATCGTATGGGACTGAGTCCATTACCACTAGCCTCATACGAGGAAGCTCTGAGGGTGTCTTCTCACGTGACAAGTTTTCTTGAAAGAACAGGAAAGTTTCCTTGTCTCCGGCAAGCTTTTCACCCCCCACGTTGCAAGTCCCGCAGCTCATCACTTTCCTGTTTGGCAAACCTGAGTGCGACTGCACAAAAGCAGATGCCACAGTCGATTTACATCACGAACATTCAAGGTTTGTACACCGGTCAAGTCTCTTCACACCTAGAAATGGATAGAATACGCTCTAAGGCCTTGTTCCGATCAAGGTGCGATGGCTTTCACGTGTCCCGTATGGCTGGGCATGACTATCACATGCCTATTACAGTGACATTGTCTCGTGGTCAGTCCACTTATTCGGTCAGAAAAAACAGAACTATTCTACTTGTCGGGAACTCGACAGAGAACTTGTTTGCGCCTTGTGACCGCCATCTTCGCACCGGCAAATGGAAACGCCAGAAAATTCGCCGCGTTTGAGGACGCCCATAGGTCATGAGGTCAGGGTCATTTCAACCGCACGGTAAGGGATGTTTCTTATACAACAATCGAGGGTGCGCTAACCAAAACAGCAGCATACTTGAAACGTACTAACTACTGCAAAATATGTTCTATATCAAACACTGATTTATTTGACAACAGTCAGTAATAGGCACCACTTTGCTCCGAGACGCTTGCGTATTACGTCACACTGTGGAGACGGTGAAGGAGGCAACACACAAGATAGTATATTTGCACAAGGAGTTCGACATTGTTACCGACCTTCTTATTGCCAAAATAGACCCATACCAGACCGAACTGGTCAAAGTTTTTCGAGATAGTGAAGGAAGAAAACCTGCTGCATGTAACAGATCTCATGGGCATTCAGCATAGTTTGAAACATTTGCCTCAGCGGTCTAGAGTAACAATGCGAGTGTTACTGACTTAGAGGGTGTTACAAATGACTCAGATTTACATCCAGGCTGGTCATGTGACTCGCAACACATCACATCCAGTGACCCAAGGTGGGTCTCCCGGAGGCAGTAATAACGCATCACACGCGATCTTCTCAAGGACCAGAGGCGCGTTTCCTTTCGACAGTTTTATGTCTAAATTCTGATATAAGCGTTCACGGCGAGCGCCTGTGCGGACGGATTAGTTTCAGGAGAAAAGCTTTGGGTTTTGCGAGCGCTCGTCGTGACCGTGCATCTGTGAAATTTGTTTACACCTTTCGAAGCAAAAAAACACGTCTTTGTTCCCGCGAGAGGATTGGGTGTGATGTGTTAGGATTGCCTCCAGGAGACCCATCTCAGTTCTCTGCTATCCTAGACCGTAGAGTATCCTAAAACGTAGAGCGTGTCGTACTTGCATATTATTAACATGACGTGTTCACACGCCAAATCTTGTGATTGGACAATGCCCCGCAGAGATGACTTCTCCCCGCCTACTCTTGTTATCTTAACTGTTATTAGTCGGTTGTAACGGTGAGCGTTTTATGAAATCTCGGACCCAAAGATTTTTGTCTTTGTTGCGTGAGATTACACAAAGCTTCAGACATTCAGACATTGATCTCTTGGTCAACTATTCATCTCTTTTATCTGCGCATAAAAATGAATATCGCAGATGTACAAATATTAAACTTGATTTGAAATATAACACTTAAAGCTATTCAGGTGCATTCTGTTTCCTATAGCCGGATACGGGTTCGCCGGAGGGAAGTTAATAATGGGATTAGCCACGTGAGAGTCGAAAGATAAGAACTGAAGCGCGTTTGTTAGGCGCAGAATCTCGAGAGAATAGCGAGGCCTAGGCGTTGTCTACGTTCCTCGCTCATAAGGAGGGACTCGCCGTGAAGGAAGGAGGCCGAGGGAGCTCCCTCGCTACGTCTCATTGCGGAGGCCCGGGTGTACTAAAATGGCGGAGACCGTGCCAGTTGGGATGCCGCTGATAGACGGCAGTGCCTGTAATGTGCTTCTCAGGGTCCGAGAATGTAAAAGTGTACGTACACGGAAGTATTTGCTGTTCGAGTATTCATTTGTATATTTTGAGGAGTAGGTGTATGGATTATTTCTGAACATACACTGCCGAAAAAACTGTTTAACGCTTGCAGACACGCAACACCGTATACGTACGCTTTATGAAATATGCCTCTAGAATTGACGAAATGAATCGAGGCATAACATTATCGACAAAACTGTCAACAGTTGAAACCGGTTGCTTTTTCTTCGTTGAAAAAGTTTCCGTGCCATTCGATATGACACCATGGTGTGTTCTATCGAGTGAAAAACTTATGTGATACCTGTATCGTCAGTTATTTCGTCTATCGGCAACTTCTTCACCGACTCTGGCGCCAGGACGCAGCCATGTTCTCTCGGACTTCCGCCTTGCCAGTTGATGATTGGCCGTATTTTTTGCTGTAGGAGCGTCTCGCTCTCCCTCGACTAGCCATCTAGGGTGATTTACGCCTAACAAACACACCCCTGGAATGCATAAAAGTAGAAGACATATGTGTCCGTACTTATTGAGGAATAAATATCGGTCGATGACGGAAAAAAGTGCATCAAAGTGCACAGACCTGTACAAGATTTGTAAACAAAATGTGCTGCTCGCGGGGAGTGTTCCCCAATGGGTTCCGGGTAAGAACTGACCCACCACGTCTCCCTACGCGATTCGTAAGAGGCGAATAACTAGGGACACAGTGACTGGATTACGTTTACTCTAAACTGTTTTGGTGATCTTCGTGCTTGATGGCCTTACATAGCCTACAAAGGCTGATAGGCCGTAAGACACTATCCATCCATCCGTCCATTGTGACCAATGGCCTTACATAGCCTACAAAGGTTGATAGGCCGTAAGACACTATCCATCCATCCATCCATATTCGTGCTTGATGGCCTTACATAGCCTACAAAGGCTGATAGGCCGTAAGACACTATCCATCCATCCGTCGCGGGGAGTGCCGACGCCGTAGCTGGCCGACGTGCACAATCGAAGCGTGAAAAATAACGAAACCTAGAGGCAATTAATTCATAAATTGGTTGCCTCCTCACCACGCATGTCTACCTCTGTCCAGCTCCCAGAGTCCATCACCATCGGCAATGCTACTGTCCCCTTTTCTAACACAGTGAAGAATCTAGGCGTTACGTTAGATTCCCACCTCACTATGCATGCACAGGTTCAGACCATCATTCGTTCTGTGAACTTTGAGCTCCGTCGCATCGGTTCAATCCGTCACTATCTCTCTGAGCAAGCGGCCAAGACCCTTGTCTCAGCGTTTATTCTATCCAAGCTAGATTATTGTAATGCTCTGCTTTATGGCTGTCCCGAGTATCTCATTGACAGATTACAAAAACTGCAGAACAACGCCGCTCGCCTGATCTGTAGAGTCCACAAATTTGAGCATATCACCCCCTACCTTCAGGAACTACACTGGCTCCGTGTCGAGGAACGCATCATTTACAAAATTGCATGCTTATCTTTCAACGCATTCACACAGACAGGACCCGCATACCTCACAGCCCTCATAGACACTTACACGCCACGCAGAACACTTCGCTCTTCAGCAAACACCACCATCCTCGTCTCTCGTAAAATGAAATCATCTTTCGGTGACCGCTCTTTCTTTGCCTCCGCTCCTCTCGTCTGGAACTCTCTCCCTGCTAATCTTCGACTGTATCCCTCTTCCGAGTCTGACTCTTTCCGCGCTGAGCTAAAGACACACCTGGGGCGGGTTTCAAAATAGGTAGTCGATCTTGGTCGCAAGATCTTGCTTCGCAGTAAGAGCTAGCTAAAAAACGAAACTACCCAACGTGACGAAGTAATGCGCATGCGTAGACGTCACGACAAGAGGTGAACTGGCCACATTTCAATGGCCGACGTGTTGCCGGTTCATTCAGAAAACGCTCTATTTCGAGATACTAGCAACCCATCCAAAGAAAATAGAAGCCATGCACAGCATTAATTTATCAAAGGTGTATGTTGAATGCATTAATAGATTGTAAAACCTCCTACAGTTTACACATCGAATGCAGGTCAACGCATCCACGACGAACTTTTGTCTCGAATCTTAAAAGCTAGGCACCTCTCAAGCTGCCTCGCTCAATCTACGCTCGTCTACGATTGGCTCGCTAGCAAGCAAAGAATGAAACTGCCCATTCGGCGAGATCTACGTAGATCTACCGAGATCTTCGCATTTTGAAACCCGCCCCAGTTCTCTCTTGCATACACATCTGCCAAATAGCCCCCCCCCCCCCCCCCCCCCCCCTCCCTCCCACTGACCCCACCCGCTCAACTTCTCAGCTCCCCGTACATATTCTCGTAATTGTATTTTGTAAATATTTTGTTTTTTTATTCACTTATCTCGTTTGTGTTTGCTTGTTTGTTCTCTTCATTTGCTTATTTCATTCTTGTTTAGATTGGCGATTGGTTGTCTGCTTGCTTGTTTATTTACTGTGTTGGTATGCCTGCTTGATTGTGTTCCATTATTTAGCCTGCTTGTTTGTTTATTTTCTTTTGTTGTATGATTGTTTCAACTGTGTTTGATTATTCTGCCTGCTTGCTTGTTAATGTTATGTGTTTGCATGCTTGCTCTGATTGTACGTGATTTTGCTGCTAGTGTTGATTGCCTACGTGATTTGCCTGTATCTGATTGTCTGCTTGTGATATGTGAACGAGATTGTAAAGCGCTTAGAGCTCACCTGAAAATAAGCGCTATAGAAATTCCCATTATTATTATTATTATTAAATATTTTCCAACCTATAGA
The DNA here is from genome assembly GCA_034096865.1 of Theodoxus fluviatilis. Classification (NCBI taxonomy): domain Eukaryota; kingdom Metazoa; phylum Mollusca; class Gastropoda; order Cycloneritida; family Neritidae; genus Theodoxus; species Theodoxus fluviatilis. Next base: position 10,855 of record JAWQFJ010025319.1, read on the forward strand.
ATCACAATCGCACGGTCTTCGTTTCCACCGCGGCGTGTGCTCGCATTCATACCAGGTCGAGCGGCAGCGAAGTGTCACACTAGTTGTTGCGTGATGCGCGAGCTTCGAACTTCAAACTTTTGCTCCGTTTGCCGTGATAGGTGTATGTATGAGAATAAATTCTAATGGAATCCAGGGGCGGATCAGTTCTTTTTTTTTTGGGGGGGGGGGGGGGTTCCAAACTTTTTTTTAGGAGGGGGGGTCTGGGGGCATGCTCCCCCGGACAATTTCGAAAACCAGGATGCAAAATGGTGCAATCTGGTACATTCTGATGATGATCATTGCCAGTTTCAGGCAGCAGATTTTGTTACTGAAGAATATACCCAAAAAATTGACACTCAAAGTAAAACTTTTTTTTTGCTGTTGGGGGGTGGTGGTGTTATATCCGGAAACCCCAGAACTCCCCCCCCCCCCCCCCCCCTCGTCCGCCCCTGGAATCCGAGGACTGAATAGACGGTTTGGTTTGCCTGGCGTAGCGAGAATGAAAAATCTGCGCATTTGGAAAATGGGGTGCAGTCGCCATCCTACCACGGCACACGGCGCTGAATTGAAAACCGCTATCGGCTGAGAGTGAATGTGGTCGCCCATAAATCACTGCGGATTGAAGAACGTAGCTGTGACCCCATTCGCGGACAGGTTTCGCTATTCATCACGCTTTAAAGGTGCACGTCGCCCAGCTACGGCGTGGGGACACTCCCCTCGATCAGTTCGTTTACAAATCTGTTTCGGGTCTGTGTACAGTTTATTAAAGTAAAACTTTCCCCTTAGTAAAATTCTCGCTAATGTTTAGTTGTAATCAAACTATCTCCATGCTTTGGCGCATCGACCGATCTTTATTCCTCAACAAGTACGGACACAGATGTCTTCAGTAGATATACATTTTAGTTTTAATCCTTCAAAGATGGCGGCTATTATGAATTTTTGCTTGACCCGTCCGAAAATAATGACAATGTGTCTCCGGTCATTAGACACACAGTACTATCATCCCCACCCCGAAAACATCGGTATCTCAAAAACCACCACCATCACTAATATCACATGCTTCACCTCCGCCGTCTCCACCACCACACTAAGATAATGTAAATGGTGTGTTCTAGTGGGAGCCACTGATGATGAGGAAGTAGCTATGAGTAAACAAGGAAAAGGTAAGACAATCTCGACCGCAAGAGGAACGCGGAGTTTGAGGAAGAACAAACAATTCCGAGCGAGGGGAAAGGCAGCGTACCAGCAACAGTAGACAGGAAGTGGAGAACTCTCGTTTCATCGCTGTTTTTCGGGTTGCTTCTTTGGGTCCCTTGACTTCACCGACCTCTTAAGACTGTTGAACATTCTTCACATTCTGACCTCTGACAGGAAGCAAAGCTGCAGTATTCCTGTCCTCTTGTAGAATTAAATACGCAGTGAAGGAGCAGGGATGAATGATTTCTTTAGCTAATATCTGACGTAGTGAATGAAATGCTAATGGATACCCCGCTACCAGTTTGCATGTAATTGTTGTGTTTTCTGTTCCTTTGCACTAGAACCAGCCTTCTGAACGTCTTCAAAGAAAACAGCGTACATATTCCACTGAAGACCAGAAGCAACAACTGCATTCTCGTATTGCACTT
>JAWQFJ010025319.1:22500-27500 GCA_034096865.1 Theodoxus fluviatilis
TCCTTTTGTTCTATCTATCAACTTTTAAGAAGTTATTCACATTGTCTATTCTTTTGTCTGTGTTATAAAATGCTAAAATTTTGGCAGAATAATATTCCCCATAGGATCCATGCTATTGCAAATAGGAAGCGAGCATTAGTTGGTGCTTAGCCTTTTCATATGACACTCATATTGGGCTCTTAACACCTTTACCTATCTATTTTCAAATTTAGTAAAATTTCATTAATTTTTTCTTAATCTAAGAAAGATATCCTCTTGTATATATACACATACGCGCGCACACACACACACACACACACACACACACACACACACACACACACGCACACACACACACTTCCTGCCACAGATTTTAACGTTAGCATTACTCCCAAGGTATAAAATTTAATTTGGGGATACATGGGTGGGGGTACGATAGAGGGTGGTGGATAAGCCGGCAATGAAATATCTAAAGAAGGAAATTAATCAATCAGTGATTGTTTTAATAACGTGTACTTTTAGGTTATGGTGGTAAAAAGAAATGTGGAAGAAAAGTCCAGATCCTTAATGAATTACACTTCCAGATGTGACGGCCTAAGTGTCTGCGTGTGAATAGTGCCTAGAGAAATTTCGCAGGAAAAAAATATTGCTGGCACAGTGATTCGACGTATTACAGCTAAATATTTAATCCAAGGTGGGCAAGTTAGTCTTGTAGAAGTGTAGTCTCTCAGGGATGGACAGCACCGATTTATAATGCATTGTCAGGAAAATCTGACATTTCATTTTTTGCGACTATTAACTTCCAAGGGAGCAGAAGAGGCCATTTTACAAATGTCACTTTTTTGTAGAGCGTGGTTCACGAAAGGTCATGCAGCAGACAACTGACGTGGATTTTTGCTATTTATCATTTTAGAATTTGTTTCCTTGTGGCCCGAAGTTGTGGTGGTAAATGGGCGTCCTAGACATTTGCAGTCACAAGGCTCAGTAGAGCACAGTAATGCAACCCTGAAAGACAACCTGACAGTTTGGTCAACACGTTTTCTTTCACGTGCATTATACCAAATGCAATCTGCCATTTCGGAACCAGTTGAATGGAGACAAAACAGTAGCAAAATCTGCGTCAGATTCTGCCAAAATCGATTCAAGATATCAGATAAATGCACCGAGCACTGATCATTTAATGCATTGTGGTTACAATTCATATTTCGTGCAAACGGAAATCAACGAACCGAAGGTTCTAGAAAAGCGAACAGCTTTTTAAAAGTAAGTTTTTAGGCTCACCATATTCTGCGGTACTTGCATTTTTCATGGAAAAGTCAACTTTATTTCTTCCTCTGAAGACCGTCCTGTTGGCAGTGCTCCTCTCAGAGGTTTCTTTCTTCCATGAAACGGGCAAACTTGCATTCGAATATCCAGCTTCCAAATTACGTTTTTGCTTTTTTCATGAATTGCGCGAGGCAACTTTGCTTGCTTCATGAAATAGTCAACACTTGCCCGTTTTATTGAACAAGCGATTTCACCAATTTTGTGTAATACATGCACATGCACACGCTTCCGGTCGAATTTTACTTTTAAATCACTCCTAGCCACATAAATAGTTGTCGCGATTTTGTTTTCCTGAAACACTGCACATTTGTTTCTTTGTTTCTCTTAGATTTTACATGCTACACGGTTTGTTTGTTTCTTAGTTTTTGCGCCAAAATGTCGTGTTTCCTGGATTACTCAATTCCGTAGATTCGATTCCAGCTCCTTTCACGCAAATGCCAGAATATGCAGGTTGTTGTGCCAACATGAAACTTTTCCACGAATGTTCCTACACAAATTATATTTGGCCCGTTGTTTTTATGTTCTTCCATGTTCTCGGCTGAAGTGTCTTGCTTTCCAACTTCAAATAATGCATGGTAGTTTGTCCACATACTTATTCCTTTTGTTTTCCGTAGGTCTTTGCAAGATAGTGTCCGTGATCATCTATGGAACCTGCTACTTCCCACTGTTTGCAAGTCTGGCTGTAGACTGCATTTATGGCTACGTCATCGGGTCCTTGTATGTGTGGGCCCTCACTGCCAAGAAAGTGTCGGACTTCTTTCCTATACGGTGCTCACCGGTAAGCTGCGATTGAATGAGAAAGTTTTGTCCTTTTTCTTGGTGACTGATTAGTTCTGTGGGATTTTTTCTTTTCCCAAATACATGGGAGGTTCCTGGTGTTTTCTTTAAACTAAAGACGAAATATTTGTTTTAGATTAGTTGTTTGTGTCCATGAGTATTTCCGTCCGTCTTTCTGTCTGTTTGGCCTTATGTGGTTTTTAAGCTTTTGAAGACCGACGCTACACCGAGACAGCCACCACCACTCCTGTTGCTGCTGCCAAAACAAACGCCACCAGCACCGACTCCAACCACCGTCATCCCCAAATCCACCCTCACCGCCTCCTACCAACGTCATCAGTTCTCCGATCTTAGTCAGAATTACCACTGCCACGATTGCTATCACCTTGAACATGAACATGACCATCATCGTCTTTCTCATTAATATTCTGTCATAGTCGCCCTCACAGTTATCATGAATCTTTTCTTTCCAAAGAAAACTTTGCTGTTGCAGTCTGATCACGTGATCGATTGGCTCCGTCAGGTTCCTCATTTACTGTGCCTGGGCTTCCTGTGCATCAGCATTCCCGTCCGTCTGGTGGTGGCTGTCAGGACCAAGAAACCCGTCTTTACAGCCAGAGAGGACGCTCGAGAGATGGACAGTCTGGAGGCGGTCAGGGACAGCTACCAGGGCATCCACGTCCGTGAACTGCTGAAACCTCGCGCCCCTACTCCCCCGCCTCCACCGTAGGTGCTCTCGCAGAGGTGTCGTGGGAAAAGGTATTTTTGCTTTAGTATTTTGAAACAGCAAAAGGGCAACACAACATGTCGTGGTTCAGATTTGTTTTGAAATATTGTTTCATGTCGACCTTTAGCTGTTTCCAGAGATTTTGTTTTCCCACTAGACGGAAACAAACATATTTGGTTTACCGTGGATTCTTCACAAGAGACCGCTTTAGAAGTAGAAAATCTCCGTTTTTGCACAGGACGAATTCAACGCATAAAGTCGACTTGTGGGACGTCATCCTGTGAGGACAGAGTTTTCGTGTTTTCATGTCGAATAAATTACTACTTTTATCTCTTTTTTTCTTTCCTTTTCCTGTTTTTAATGGCTTTGCTGATGTTGAAGTAGATTGTTTCACTAAAATCGAGTAACAAGACACGTTCGATTCGTCCTAAATACTGATTAAGCAACCACTTCCTTTCCGGAGGCAGCTATGATTTCAACACCAGAGAATCAAGAGCTTAATAATAGAAATATCATGTTTCATTCCAGGAAGGACGAAAGGAGATTGACAAAGATCAAACTCTGGTTTCTTTCCGTCCGCCAGTACATCCAATACAAGCGAATGCCCCGTAAGCACGATTCCAGTTGCAGTATGTACAGGACCTACCACACGGAACTCCGAAAATATTCTTTAACGTATTTCTTTGATGATGATGGTGATGGTGATGGTGATGGTGATGGTGGTGATGGTGGTGGTAATGGTGGTGGTGGTGGTGGTGGTGGTGGTGGTGGTGGTGGTGGTGGTGGTGGTGGTGGTGGTGATGATGATGGTGGTGATGATGGTGGTGATGGTGGTGATGGTGATGGTGGTGATGGTGATGGTGATGGTGGTGGTGATGGTGGTGGTGGTGGTGGTGATGGTGGTGATGATGATGGTGGTGATGATGGTGGTGATGGTGGTGATGGTGATTGTGATGATATTAATGGTGGTGGTGATTGTGATGATGATGATGTATGTGTGTGTGTGTGTGTGTGTGTGTGTGTGTGTGTGTGTGTGTGTGTGTGTGTGTGTGTGTAGTATGTGTGTGTGTGTGTGTGTATCCACAAAATGATCTTAGGATTTTCATTCACACTGTCATTCACTCTAATTCTCCATTCACTCGCTCACTTACCCAGTCACACACAATACGCAAGCGCACACACGCGCGGAAATGTACACAAACTTGCTTAAAATATTAAAGCACTGAAGTGATAGAGATACAGCTATCAGACTTATTACAACGATGATTTTTGTGCCCTTTTCCAGACTTTCAGTATCCAGCTCGCTTGGTCTCTGTCATGGCAGTGAGCATATGTCTCGTCTACCAGGTATGCATGGAATTTTGGTATACTGGCAACACAGAAGACAATGAACTTCCTTCATTATTTCTCAAATGCTTTGTCAGGCTGATACAGATAGGCACAAAACACACTACTCAATGCGGTATGCGCTAGAAGTGTCTACTTACATTTAGTCTTTCCTGATAGTCTCAACTCGATTTATAGATAGCCGTATTCTAGCGAAATATCTACTTTTTTCGTATATGAGAATGTATGAGGAAATATTTCTTTGTTTCGGAGGATCATTTAACGGTCTGACAGTCGATTCATAAAATAGCCGGTATGATAATCCCTCTTTATCTTTAATTCTCAACTTCTTTATGTTGGACTTTGGCAATTTGCCTTCTCTATTCTTGGCAGCTTCAGTCTCCTTTTAATGCAACGGTGAAGTGATCACATAAAATTGTAGCTAGTTTGATTCCAGGTTTTGCTAAAGGTATGCTGTGTTTTTTGTTTATATATAGTTAGAAAGCATCTTTCGGTCGAGTTGCATATGTGACAAGCCACCTACAAGTATCTTGTACATGTCAAGTCGTCTCTTATTAATTGGAGATACTAATGAACAGTGTAAGATCAGCATTTTATTAGCTACACCCAACAAAAGAGCTAGCGGCAATTTGAGAAAATGGTCTCTAGTTTTCCTACACAACAGCTGCTTAACGGAGATGAGACAATGAGAAATATGTTTTCCCATTTAAACGCGAGTTTCATATGCAAATTATTCGAAGACATGAAAATACAGTGTCCCTGGTGTGAATTTCTGCAAAATCATTTTACTGACTGATATTGCCTTATTTTTGTATATGCAGAACCAAATCATCTTGCACGAGTT
>JAWQFJ010025320.1:0-5000 GCA_034096865.1 Theodoxus fluviatilis
TTTTTGTGTGTTTGTGTATGTTTGTGTGTTTGTGTGTGTTTGTTTGTGTTTGTGAGCGTTTGTGTGTTTGTGTGTGTGTTTTTGTGTGTGTTTGTGTGTGTGTGTGTGTGTTTGTGAGTGTGTGTGTTTTTATGTGTATGAGTGTGTGTGTGTGTGTGTGTGTGTGTGTGTGTGCGCGAGTGTGTGTGTGTGCAGGATTGTGAGGGGTTCATTTAATTACTTAGGTGGATCGGATGAAATTACGTCAGCATTTTGTACAGCTTTCGGTATTAATTTGCTTTGCATAGATATCATTTCCATAATGCATTTAACTGTGTGAGCGTGGAGTGTGGACGTCTGTCTGAAATAAATTCTTCATGAGAAACTTTTCACTGTTGTTTGCGTGATGTCATGCCAAGGGTAAAAGATTATTGTTTCGGCTTCCCGACAAGGGATGTCACATGACAGCTGCAAATCCCTGCATTCAGAAAACGTCCATCACAACGTACCAAAATCTAGAAACAGAATCATCCACAAGAATCCTCTTTGAGGAACGATTTATTAAGTTGTGAACAAGAAACGCTTGCACTTCCTTTAATGGACGAACTATCAAAGTCTTCTACGCGTTTTCACTGACTGCAGAAGTGAAAATGTGAGATAAACAAATGTGTATCTTATAAACCGTGCCAAAACAGGTCGCCGGCAAATTTGCGGTCACGAGTAGGAAACGTTCAGGCGAACCATCAAGACAAAGAATGAGACTTTCTTCACCAGAACAAGCGTACTGTAGGCCAGGAACGAACAGCGGCGTCAGGGCTGTTGTTGGCCCCGGAGCGGATCGCGTGTCGTCAAATCTCTGAAGCCGCCTCTGACTTCCAGCGCAACGTGGCGCTAAAGACAAAGTTCTCTGCGCTGTGTTCAGGTGCATCTTTGGCGGAGGTTCCTCTGCCGCGAGTTGGGGGCTGCGACGCTGCCGTTACGGCCAGAGAGAGTGGGTCGAGTCTCTCGCTTTCGAAAGACAATAGCATTCCCATTAATTGTGGTTATTTCTGCCCACAATTAAGCTTACCCTTATGGACGATTGCTCGTACCTGCCTTATCTGTTGTATTTCATTTCTTCAACCTTCTCTGTACCACTGACTATTAGGACTGTGAATCACATTTCGTGCAAGGAAAGCCGGGGGCAGCAGCCTTCATCCTCAATGAATCTCCTGTGTGTAAAAACTCATTTATGTAATTAATTTGTGCATTATTGAGAATGATATTCCACCCATCCAGATGAAGCATCTCATCACGACTCAGATTTTTTCCAGGTCCGACAACTGTCGATTTCTTCCTCCACCATAGCATGCGCAGAAGGGTCTGACGAAAACTCCGGTCATTCACGGAAGATAACGTGATTAGCTTTTTTTTCTTCACCAGTGTCCTGCCTTATATCGTCGATATTAGAATTCAATATAGAGATGAAGAAATATTCCTTTACGTTGAAAATTATCGTCGATTATTCGCGCAAGTGCTCAGCTAGAACCGCTGCAAACTAAATTGGTCCCGTCTTCTTCAAAGTGAATTTAAATTATAGATCCACCAATGTCGTGAGAAGGAAACGTCGGGATGGAAATCTTGTATCTTCTGGTTCTGGTCTTTGGTTGTCTTTAAGCCTTGCCACAAAGAAAAGTCGAAATACCAGCCATCTTCCACAAAGAGAGTGACGATTGATCACCTTCCCAACAAAACCACGTGTCATGTGCGTATTCTGTCATGGAAACTGTCAAGCGATTATGACAAATGATTCGCATTTTGCAGTGTAAAAATGTTTGAATCTTTGTTGTACAAGTCGATTTAATTCATTTTTTAAACAATGCCAGTAATCAAAGCGCTTATGCAGACAAAGACTTCTGGTGAGACAAATAGATTGAGTGCACTCGCGGATTTCACAGGAAGTGGTAAGCCTTCAATAAAACCTCTAACTCTGCGTCTTCTTCTGCAGAAAAGAAGTAGAATCTCAATCTACTGGATTGCCTTTTGCTGGCTTCCAGGGAAACAACACTCACAAAGGCTGTTTTTCCGCTCTCTACCAGTCTGCCCTGAAGAGTCTCCAGCAAGAAGTGGCAGTTGTTAAAAAGTGAGGCAGACAGAGAACATTGTGCAGCAGTCCCTAACAAATTCCCTGTCGACAAACTGGGACAGGCGCAACTTTTTGTGCCCCAACTGGTCTCTGACAGAAAGTCTGCACGGCTCTCACCGAAGGGGCAAATGTGTATTTTCTTTCCCCTTCCCCGAAGTTTGAGAAGGAAGAGGAAAGAAGAAGCGAGGATCGGTAATGGAAAACCAAACGCAATTAAAGAAAAGAAAAAAAAATTGTTTGAGAGCATTAAAACAAAACCCCCAAAAAGGATTGAAATGGGGAGAGTCAAGAATTCAGTTATAAACAAATAAATGTAGCTGTATCAGGAAAAAGAGAAACATTTATCTTCTCTAGGTTTGTTTTCATACTGTAAGAGACCAAAAAGCGTGCGAGAAAAAATGTGTCCAAATTTAATTTCACAATGAGCATGCCATTGCAGAAAAAACAGACAATGCCTGGAGGTGTGAGCATTAAATTAGTACATGGAAAAGTAAGCCAACAACTTCAAATAAATGCGAAAGACGAGATAAAAAAGTACATGAAAAAAACGTTTTTCGTCGTCCTGAACTAGTAAAGAAATATCAATTCTTTCATGCATGTCACGAGCTCAGTGGCTGTGACGTCGCTGCCACGTGGTGTTTCTGATAAAAGCAGTAAGGCAATGGTCAAACATAAATAGGGAAACAAGTAGCGAGGGAACGATAGAACAGCTATGGTGAGGTCTACACTGAGACAGTGGTAGAACAACTTTGGTGAGGCCTACAGTGAGACAGTGGTAGAACAGCTTTGGTGAGGCCTACAGTGAGACAGTGGTAGAACAGCTTTGGTGAGGCCTACAGTGAGACAGTGGTAGAACAGCTTTGGTGAGGCCTACAGTGAGACAGTGGTAGAACAGATTTGGTGAGATCTACAGTGAGACAGTGGTAGAACAGCTATGGTGAGATCTACAGTGAGACAGTGGTAGAACAGCTTTGGTGAGGCCTACAGTGAGACAGTGGTAGAACAGATTTGGTGAGATCTACAGTGAGACAGTGGTAGAACAGCTTTGGTGAGGCCTACAGTGAGACAGTGGTAGAACAGCTTTGGTGAGGCCTACAGTGAGACAGTGGTAGAACAGCTTTGGTGAGGCCTACAGTGAGACAGTGGTAGAACAACTTTGGTGAGGTCTACAGTGAGACAGTGGTAAAACAGCTATGGTGAGGCCTACAGTGAGACAGTGGTAGAACAGCTATGGTGAGGCCTACAGTGAGACAGTGGTAGAACAGCTATGGTGAGGTCTACAGTGAGACAGTGGTAAAACAGCTATGGTGAGGCCTACAGTGAGACAGTGGTAGAACAGCTTTGGTGAGGCCTACAGTGAGACAGTGGTAGAACAGCTTTGGTGAGGCCTACACTGAGACAGTGGTAGAACAGCTTTGATGAGGCCTACAGTGAGACAGTGGTAGAACAGCTTTGGTGAGGCCTACAGTGAGACAGTGGTAGAACAGCTTTGGTGAGGCATATTGTGAGACAGTGGTAGAACAGCTTTGGTGAGGTATATAGTGAGACAGTGGTAAAACAGCTATGGTGAGGTCTACAGTGAGACAGTGGTAGAACAGCTTTGGTGAGGCCTACAGTGAGACAGTGGTAGAACAGCTATGGTGAGGTTTACAGTGAGACAGTGGTAAAACAGCTAGGGTGAGGTCTACAGTGAGACAGTGGTAGAACAGCTATGGTGAGGTCTACAGTGAGACAGGGGTAGAACAGCTTTGGTGAGGCCTACAGTGAGACAGTGGTAGAACAACTATGGTGAAGTATATAGTGAGACAGTGGTAAAACAGCTATGGTGAGGTCTACAGAGAGACAGTGGTAGAACAGCTTTGGTGAGGCCTACAGTGAGACAGTGGTAGAACAGGTTTGGTGAGGCCTACAGTGAGACAGTGGTAGAACAGATTTGGTGAGATCTACAGTGAGACAGTGGTAGAACAGCTTTGGTGAAGCCTACAGTGAGAGAGTGGTAGAACGGCTTTGGTGAGGTCTACAGTGAGACACTGGTAGAACGGCTTTGGTGAGGTCTAGAGTGAGACAGTGGTAGAACGGCTTTGGTGAGGCCTAGAGTGAGACAGTGGTAGAACAGCTTTGATGAGGCCTACAGTGAGACAATGGTAGAACAGCTATGGTGAGGCATATAGTGAGACAGTGGTAGAACGGCTTTGGTGAGGCATATAGTGAGACAGTGGTAGAACAGCTATGGTGAGGCATATAGTGAGACAGTGGTAGAATAGCTATGGTGAGGCCTACAGTGAGACAGTGGTAGAATAGCTATGGTGAGGCATATAGTGAGACAATGGTAGAACAGCTATGGTGAGGCATATAGTGAGACAGTGGTAGAACAGCTTTGGTGAGGCCTACAGTGAGACAGTGGTAGAACAGCTTTGGTGAGGCCTACACTGAGACAGTGGTAGAACGGCTTTGGTGAGGCCTACAGTGAGACAGTGGTAGAACGGCTTTGGTGAGGTCTACAGTGAGACAGCGGTAGAACAGCTTTGGTGAGGCCTACAGTGAGACAGTGGTAGAACAGCTTTGGTGAGGTCTACAGTGAGACAGCGGTAGAACAGCTTTGGTGAGGCCTACAGTGAGACAGTGGTAGAACGGATTTGGTGAGGTCTACAGTGAGACAGCGGTAGAACAGCTTTGGTGAGGCCTATAGTGAGACAGTGGTAGAACAGCTATGGTGAAGCATATAGTCAGACAGTGGTAGAACAGCTTTGGTGAGGTATATAGTGAGACAGTGGTAAAACAGCTATGGTGAGATCTACAGTGAGACAGTGGTAGAACAGCTTTGGTGAGGCCTACAGTGAGACAGTAGTAGAACAGCTTTGGTGAGGTCTACAAGAACGAAGGCTGTAGAACAGAA
>JAWQFJ010025320.1:12500-14218 GCA_034096865.1 Theodoxus fluviatilis
CAGGCTATTTCGAACAAGACATGGAGTTTGCACAGGCCAGGCTATTTCGAACAAGACATGGAGTTTGCACAGGCCAGGCTATTTCGAACAAGACATGGAGTTTGCACAGGCCAGGCTATTTCGAACAAGACATGGAGTTTGCACAGGCCAGGCTATTTCGAACAAGACATGGAGTTTGCACAGGCCAGGCTATTTCGAACAAGACATGGAGTTTGCACAGGCCAGGCTATTTCGAACAAGACATGGAGTTTGCACAGGCCAGGCTATTTCGAACAAGACATGGAGTTTGCACAGGCCAGGCTATTTCGAACAAGACATGGAGTTTGCACAGGCCAGGCTATTTCGAAGTTCAAGCACCATGGGCACACATCAGGGTCATGGAAATTAGGGAACACACAGAGTGACAAACCCCCCATTCTGCCTTCTCATCACTGAATACGGAAAGCAGTGGAACCATGGAACCACCAAGAGACAGATGCCCTTGTTTCAATGCTTCTGTGGACAGGGACCGACATGATGATCATTTTTCATTCCCACAAGTGTCGACATGTTCAGTCGAACGGACATGAATTGATTTCCGCTAACAAACCACATTTGACAATGAATGACGTCATCAAGGAAGTTTAAATTTTATGCGACATGTCCGCATCAGGTTTACAGGAGCAATCCTAAAAATAGACGAACTACACGCGTCTCTTGCGATTTCGGAAACACGACCAAAGCTATTACAGTTAGACACTAAAGAACCAATTTGTTCAAAGATATGATCCTGCGATGCAACACCACTGCTTTGATATGTAACGCATGCACATGGGATTTCCTCTCTCTCTGTCTCTCTCTTTTTTTCTCTCTCTTTTTTTCACTCTCTCTCTCTTTGTGTTGCCATCCTGTTTATTTGCTCCACATTTTCTACGAGCCCTTCCAACACAATCTCTCTGTTACTATCTCCGCCTCTCACCTCCATCTCTCATATTATCTGCTCTCTCCTCTCTCGTGTTCTCTCCTTTTTCTTCTCCACTATTCTTCACTCAAGACGATTATTCCTCTTTCTTCCTTCAGCTGTGCATCCTCCTTGTTACAACCGCTTTCCCACCTACGTGCTTCTCACTGTTCACTATGATCGAAATCTTTCTGAGTTCCCCCCCTATCGACTACAGCGTTACCTCTGACTACTTGGGTTCTTCTACTGCTCTTCAGCAATTCAACAAAATACCACAGAATCCATATTGATTTACTCCGCAGTCATTCCTCGTGTAGTCATAAAACTCCAATGTCTCAGTATGAAAATGCCTGCCATCCCCTCCCTCCATCCATAAGAGGCCGCGAAAACCAGCGGCACCAATCTAACACTGTGCACATACCCTCTGCCCCTTAACCGGTCTCACCTGCCCCCTTCTCCAGAACCCTCACATCAGCCACCCATCCCTCCACAAGTCTAATTCTTTAGAAGCAGCGCTCGTCTCGCCTCTGCTAACCTCCCTCACCCTCCCTCCCTCCCTACCCTCCACGACGAACATCCATCCAACATCCATCCATCTATCTATCTACATACCTCTCTGTCTCTGTTTCTCTGTCTGTCTCTCTCTCTCTGTCACTTTATCTCTCTCTCTCTTTCTCTCTCTCTCTTTCTCTCTCTCTCTCTTTCTCTCTCTCTCTCTCTGTGTTTCTGTGTCTGCATGTTTTTTGTCTCTGTCTCTCTATTTATTTCTCCTCCTTCC
>JAWQFJ010025321.1:0-20000 GCA_034096865.1 Theodoxus fluviatilis
TTTAGGCGTGTGAGATGACACTCGCTGATTTGGTCCATTACATTCAAGTAATCCGCAGACAATGCGATGATGGCCGCTGTGAATAACTCAAGACCCACTGTGAATAAGTGCATTGGTCTCAAACTGAAACCTAGCACTTGGACAGATATGTTTCGTAGTGGTGAAGCATTGGAGAATCCTCTGTACTCTGCTCGCACTGCGAGCATTTGCTCACTGTTTACAGTGTGCTCTAACGGATGTGGCCCGCTGCGTCCTGTTTCTGCACTTTGGTTGGCCATCTGCATTGGTTTCCCGTTGCCTGCTCCGCGGCTTTCCTGGTTGTCGCTTTGTCATCATTTCTCCCACGGCCCTGCTTAGGCTCTGCCACGTCGCTGCGTTCCCTCCCCTGTCGGCTATTCTTGTTTCTTGCACGCCGTGTGTGTTCGGCTGCGGCCACCACTCTACTCCCCTAACCCCCCCCCTCGCCTCCTTCCCCTTCGGCTCTCACCTCGCCATGGTGGCGACCCGCATTTTCTCTTTTTAACGTCGTCCTGTTACCGTGCTCCTTGGTACCCTCGTGTCTCTGTAACTCGTCTGCCTTCCCCATGTCGAATGGTTACACACCTTCTTTCGTACTGATTACTAACCTCATTCGCGTGTCTACCGCCCAACATCGCCCCCACTAACACCGGGTCGCTACACACCTGTGAGCACAGCTACATGCCACGTCGACCCACATTTCACACACACATTCTCCTGTGCTGTGTTTTGTTAGACCGTATCTTTTGTCCAACACCAAGTTGTCTTACGCCCTACGCAACTGGCACCACCTATATATCCACTATAGAAAACCGCTGTATCAGTAGACCACGTGCCTCCCCTGGTGCTATGTCTTTGTTTCTGTAACTACCCCCTCCTCCTCCCCTCCTTTCCCCTGACTCAATCATCTCTGACACACACTCGCTCAGTATTCACAAGTACACCCCACCAGGCCGGCCCCCTAGCTTATCAGCACACACTCCCCCATTATAAGCATCCTACCCAGCTTTCACTTCTCTGTGCATCCCTTCCTCCTCGTCTCCAGCCCCTCTGCCCACCGGTATTTCCGCGCCTGTCACCTGTATCCGATCCGGCTTTTTTCTGTGCTGACCTCCTCCTCGTATATACGCCAGCACAGACACTAACTGTACTATTACTCATTCCCCCTCCGTGTTTTTGTGCGCGCGTTTAACCTGCACACACACTGAGCAGGTCTTATGCAAACCATCTAAATCAAGGCCTCGGACCTCCGACCAATGACCCCCATTTGACTGCTCGACTCCCCATTTGGTCCCTGCACTCCTGTCGTATACTATGAACTTCACCCTGCATATCACACGAGAGAATCAAGCTTTTATTTTAATTTGATAACACACTGTCGACCAACTATACTTTCGCTGCCGCCCTTCTCTACCCATCGGGCGTGGTGTATGTATGTATGTTCCGTCGCTGAATGAACATGCTCGTGGATTAGAATTTTTTAGGCAATGTACGCAGAGACCCAATCAGTCGACCGAGTTACAGTTTAACATCGGGTGTGCATAGTATACGGTATAAATGTTTTCCATTTCTTATTTCTTATACAAAACTTTTCACAAAACACTTCAACAGAACAACAGCAACGAGAGAAGTAATTATTAACCCTCTGAGAAATCCATGAAGGAAGTGAATTGCATAGATTACGGATAAACACATCAGTATTTCGTTATTACATTACAACAAAGACATTTTTACACCTTACAACAGTTTTTAGACATAAGATTTACAGAAATACACTATGTAGCAATGAATTCCTTTAAACCAGTTGAATGATACATTTAGAAAAGATAAGAAAATGCTTTTCGCACATTTCAGTATTTATCCGCAAGTGTGAATTTATTCATATTTATGTTGTTTTTAGGTGGATTACATTTTTTCCGCATCGACCACGGTTCTTGCAACAGATAATAGGCCTACATTTGAATGTTAAACGGCATTCGAACCGCTTTCAGTAGGCCTAAGCTAAGTGCCGTTTTAATAAATTATGGACAAATCTACACCAGGAAATACCTCAGTAAGCAATTCACATGACCCATGGCAATATGGCAACAACCAAAGTTCAGAGAACATTTACAGCATCTTTCCCAACATCCAGTAAGTAGCACAACATTTAAACAGTTATCAAAATGCTCTCATGTTCGAGGTCAAGTATTCAGATTATTCTCAATGCTTCACACTCTACTGGACTATATCTTTGAAATTGCCTAGTTTCAGTTAAGGAACACAATGCAGCTTATTCACAAGTTGTATCTTGATGTTATTCAACAGCGGCCAGCATCGGCATTTGCTGCGATTACTTAGAATGTAATGGACCAAATCAGTCGAAGTTTCATCTCAAGCACGCCTAAAAGATAAGCATACATTCTACACGAGCTCACATACGCAACGCACTCTCACCGCCACTGACAAGCGACACATACAGCGCACGTGGTCACCATAATAGACAGCAATGCAACATCCATAGCATATACACCTAAACAAGTAAATAGCCCCACCAGGGCGTGTCGGCATCATCTTAAAAATTGCGATATGTGTGAAAAGAATTGCGATTCTTAAATTATGAATATGTCAGCATGCATGGTTTGACCGAACACATTCTCAAAGTTTCCAATATCTCTTCACAAAATTGAAGAAGATAGTGGATGGTCAGCTAATGATTGTGTGCAAGAAGAGTGTTCAGTTACAGAAAATCTTTAGTTTAACCTACACACATGGTTGGGTTATGAGCCTCTGCAACGTCATGAGGGCGGGAGCGGTTTCGAGTTGGAGGCAAAGAATGGATTTGAGGTGTCAGGTATCAATTTAGGGATTTCTTTAGTAGCTGATGTCTCAATCATATGACCATTGCTGCTTTAAAAAAGTCTCGTTGCTTATCTAAACTCCCGAAAGCATGCCTTAAAAACACCCATCCCATCTATTCTAGATGGAAAAAAACTTTTGGACTATCCTCTTCTTCCTCATTTCAAAATGAAACTATCGTATAAGGTATCGGTCACTGAAACCGTCAATGTACCAGCTGCTCAGATTTGCAGGTTTTGACGATAACAAAAAAAAAAACCGGAGACATTAACTGGTTTCTATGGAAATCTGCATCGATTATTTTGCAATCATTTGGTTTCATTTTCTCCAAATGTTGGATATATGGGATGTTGCCTTCACTAGTCTGTGGTTCAGACACATTTCAGTATTTATCAGCAAGTGTGAATTTATTTCAAAACGATTTGTCCCATGAAAACCAAGCACTTTAAATGTACTCAGAATGTGAAACTATTTTTAAATGATAAAACGTGGACTTCTCGACTCTTTATACGGTGGAGAGTCACAATCAACAGAGAAAACCCAAGCTTGATGTCTTTGAAATAAAGTAGCACGTAGACTGCAACGGAGAAAACATGTTGCACGTAACTTTTATCGTGGTAAAATTGGTGGGAAAGATTGCAACATTAATTTATCGAGTTCTCAAATTGCTTTTCTTCTTCTTTTTCTTCTTCTTCTCCCTCTTCTTCTTCTCCTTCTTCTTCTTCTCCCTCTTCTTCTTCCTGCTCCTCGTGCTCCTTCTCTTCTTTTTCACACATGTGCTCATCAAGCTGGCTTTACTAAAAGAGTTTCATGTGACAAATGTGTAAGATATATATCATTTCATCTAGGCAACTCCAGATAAGTAATACTGACTGAAAAATTAAAGAATCCAATTAAAAGTATATAAAGAAAACCCTTTCGGGGGATATTTGAGGTCCCATTGAAAATTCATTCTGGCATAGCTTTGCATTTTAATTTATCTACTATGTAGGGTAAACAGGAAGACTCTTTTAATGTGTGTTTTTTAAAATTTATGTACAGCTTTTTATGGTCAGTATGAGAGTGAAGTTTTTGGACTCAACAGAGACCTGATGATTATGTTGAACGAAGTTTTGGCAGCGATGTCAATCTGATGAATGTATTTCAACTGTTTGTAAATCCAGGATTTATGCACACAGTCTTGGGCAGCAAGTGACGAACATGATTTTTCCTAGACTTAAAAAAGGCATTAAAACTGCTCAACATTATGCAATGTAATGTGTGATAAGCATGTGGAGAGTCGTCAGGACAGGCTTGTTGTACATGCTGATATGGACGTATAGCTGTACTTGATTTACAGCAATAAACATCTCGACATTTACCTCATTCTAGTTCAGGTGAATTCATAAATTATATGCCAATATTATTAAATTCAGGAATGTAGTAAAGCAAATCTAAGAAATGCATTCCAATTTTCACACTTCGTTTAGTCGACTCTTATCAGAATGCCTCCATATAAAGAAATTTCATAACTTACACTTAATGTGTCAGAATAATGTATGTTTCACCAGTTTTATCCGCATGATCAATTTCTACAAAGGCGTTGTTATGTATACAAAGCAAGTCGAATGATAGCCGTAACAACTTGATTACAATCCTAATGTCATAGGAGTGGCCGTACTGCTAGCCTATGAAGTCTGCAAGTCACGGACTCAGTGGTTTGTTATCCAGCATGGCAAAAAAGTACTACCAGAGGTACGTGGCAATACTTTCGTTACTGTTTTCCAATTCAGGGCACTAACTGACACATTTTTAAGCACATTAAATTTCTTAAGAAAACCGTATACAGGCAACCGTAAGTGTGAAGACTTCATAATCCATATGCTCCAGGGCCCCATCTTTCTTCATACGCTCCTTCTAGAGGCATACATAAAGTATTAAAGGATTGCTGACCCTCTTCAGTATTGCACTGTCTTCGCGGCTCTCAATTCTGCCTTATTGCTCAACAAAAAGTCATAACTGCTGTTAGGGACATGGAATAATGCTGCTGTGAATTTGTTGGGAGTTCGTGAATTCTGGTCCAGCAACCCCTGGGCATCGTAGCTTGAAGATTTCTTAAAGCCATGGAAAGATCACAGGCGAAGGTGAAAGGCTATGAGGGCGAAGGTCATTGTGATGGCCTTCATCAGGACCTCTTGGCTGGGTCTGAGTACACTTGCACTGTTGGCCCCAACTACAGTCTGTGCTCCTCCTGAAAGGATGCGAATTCGGAATATAGTTTGTGATTCAAAGGTAGAGGCAAACTGAAAGTCAACGTGTGGTATTATCACAATACAACGGGAGAAACCTTCAGAGTATGACATAACATTTTGCATAGCAGTGTCATGAGTCTCTAAAAGAGGCGACGAAACTGTAATTAACTTTTACTGAGAATAGTTCGTCCTGATGATGTATTATTAAACAAGGTTCATTCGTCCCGACGAAAACTAAAGCTAGAGTTTGGATGACATCTCTTACCCAAATTAACTTGTGTATTTATCAGTAGAACTAATAGTCATGGTCAGGTAAGGCTAAGGGATCTGTTCACGCTGAGGCTTAGGGAAAACTGGAAAGCTTCGTTTCCTCTAACCTTTTTACTAAAGCGCATATTTGAAGTTTTAGTCAAATTCCCCTTTTTTCCAGATGACAACACCGGATCATCTGGCAGTTCATAACCCAGTAGTCTGTGGTACGTCACAATTGAGGAAAGAGAATACTCACTTATTCTGATTGCGACGTAAGCCAGCTTGAAGCCTCCGTCTGTCCTGGAGTTGTCCCCAGAAAAGGTTATTTTCACATATTTTGCAAAACTAAATTTCTTATTGACTGCTGAAGAGTCACATACTACATGTGTTGCTGTTGTCCCTGCTTCATCTGTAATGATAGGAAAACCACCGCAAAAAGGTTAGTAAACGATAGTTTTATTTCGTTTATACGTATTCGTGGGCAGTTCTGTTCGAAACATCTCCTGCACTTTGCCTGAAACTCAATTTCTGATTGACAGCAGTTCCAATTTACGGCAGAAAACTGAAAAAGGATCTAAGTGTTCTCTTTTGACTTAAATATTCTTGAATGTTTTAATACATATCGCTTCTTGAAATATCATCATGTATCTAATAATACAAACATAAAAAGATTAATGCTTTGTAAAAAGATAGACATAATATCAATAATTCAAGACGCTCGCGCACAGCATCTGCGTTCGTAGAATTTCTACGCCTCAAGATCTCCTTTGGCCATATTGTTCGGAGACATTCAGTCTAATTCGCCATTCTTTTGATCTTCAGCTTACCGTAGAAATTTAATGACTCTCCACATCTCCTCTTCACAGTCATTTCGAGGACTGTGACTTCCAGGATAAAGTCAGGATCTGTTGTTATCGTCCACGAACAACTGCTGTACCTGCAGGAGACGTTAGCTGGGTGTCCAAAATGAAATGCAGAAACACACATGCACGAGCGCGCACGTGCGCGCGCGCAACACCCACAAATACATACACACACGGAGGGAAAGAGAGATGCACAGAGAAAGAGGGAGGCACAGAGAAAGAGAGAGAAAGAGAGAGACAGAGAGAGGCAGAGAGAGAGAGAGAGACAGAGAGAGAGAGAGAGAGAGAGAGAGAGAGAGAGAGAGAGAGAGAGAGAGAGACTGACTGACTGACTGACTGACTGACTGACTGACTGACTGACTGACTGACTTTATTATTCAGGTCACTGGCCCATCACAAGTACATACATGACTTGCTTCCATGTCAGGAGCTCCGCATTCTCTAACAACATTGAGAAGGTATGGCATAAACAACTGGAAGTAGGCCCTACATAATCGCATACATTACTGTCTAGATTGTGCAAGTGTAGCAATCAAATGACACATTATTTTCATGTACAATCAGACAACATTGCTTTAGGTGATTAGTTCTGGACAAGTCAGACACTGATCTCCTAGTTGGAAGGCATAATAAAGGTACATTGCCACCCTGCGTGTTTTCATAAAATCACGTCCATTTATTAAAAAGGTAGCATCAGTGGCCTCAGGACATTTGAGATATTCCTTAATGTATCTGTTACGTAATCATTGTACAAGGAACAGTCGAACAAACATGTTTCTCATTTTCTATTACACCACAGAAGGGGCATTGCTGGTCTTCACTATATCTGTGCGCGAACTGATTGTTTCCTCGCAACTCATTTACCCTACATCTCTGATTTTTTTTTTAATCCATGAAATCTAGGTACATCTCACATTTTAACGTAGTTTTGAAGGATCTATACATTTTGGAATTTTTCGCTATCGTGTATTTTGCTGTTCCACGTCTGCCTGTTACAATCAAGCAACCTAATTTTCAGCTTTTTTAGAAAGCTTCTTTCGGTAGTAGCAAAGACCCTCTACAATAAGATGGTTCATCCGGTCACTTCCGGCGAAATTAGGGTCACGCGCGCCACCAAGCGGTAACGGTGACGCTCGAGTCAAGGAAGACAACTTCCACATACCGCGTCAGCATAACAATTTACAGTGGATCGTG
Source organism: Theodoxus fluviatilis (assembly GCA_034096865.1). NCBI lineage: Eukaryota > Metazoa > Mollusca > Gastropoda > Cycloneritida > Neritidae > Theodoxus > Theodoxus fluviatilis. The sequence goes on from JAWQFJ010025321.1 coordinate 7,397, forward strand.
GAATCCTCTTATTGTGAACTTCAATTGAGGGACAGGAAAACATTTTCACACTAAGCGGAATGTCACATTAAGAGGGTTGATTTCAGTCATACAATGAACTGAAGGGAAATTTAAAGGTTGTGGCTATTTCAGACACTGACTATAGAGCGAGCGCACTGCTTAATATTACATTACTCGTTCGTCGTAACCTATAATCTTTGGTCGTACCTCGAGCTTTTCCTGAACTCATCTATGCGTGTCCACAGAAGTCGTAGTCGTGATTAGCCGGTCAAAAAAGTCGACCACGAAGAAAAAATCAAGAAGGTGACCATTGCAGTGCGAATAACTGTGTTAACTCGCGCTATGCGTGTCCACAGAAGTTTTTTCGTTTTCCGTGGAAAAATAAAGAGAGGTAAGTAATGATTATATAAATGTGTTTTGAGCTAAGCGCAATAAAATACAGAACTTGAAGTGTAATCTAAATCTGGTGGAGGAAGCTTGTGGCTTTTGCTTTTGTAGGTGTGCCGATATTTGTTTTCGAAAATCTGCTGATTTAGTCACGTCAGCACCTCAGTCTTATTCAGCAGTCTTGATAATGAATGATTCACGTTAGATGATAAATATCGCCTTGAGGCTTGATCACAATTGAGTGATTCTGAATCAGAGTTGAAGAGTTTTGGCAACTGAATTCATACAATTTTTGTTTGCGAAAATGTTGATGAGTATTAAATTAATGATGCATGTGGAATTTATTATAGTGAATAATAGTGGCCAAAACATTTCATCGCAATGAATAAACGCAACCGATCATAGCAGGAATGAAAAAAAAGGTCATAAAGATAAACAAAACTTACAAACACTATAAAGCTAGCATAATGAAATGCAAGGACGTAGGTTTTACAAACATGACAGTTGACACATGGCAACTCGCTTTGTGGAGATGAGCATTATTGAAGTTGAAAACTAGTTATGTAGTTTTCTATTAAATTTGTTGATACAGTGGAGTCCACTTATAGTGAACTCTGTTATTGTGGTTTTCCTGTTATTGTGAACAGTTTTTAATTTGGTTGTCTATTTGCACGTGACCGTGTATCTAGTGCCCAGGCTATTTGCACGTGAATGTGTATCTAGTGACCATGCAGGCTGTTTACACGGCAAGTTATTTTCACCGCAAGCAATACGGAAATCATGAAATCTGCATTTTTTTGGCTTACAATATCGGTTTGTGTTTCCCTACTACAGTAGATCTATGCAATTCTATAGTAATAAACATAAAATTACACGGCATGAGCCATGACCGTACTCAGTAAATCCTTCTATCTCGCTACTATCGCATCGAGCGGCTCGGCCAGCAAAAGTAGGCCTACAGATACTGTGTTTACTTCCTCATTATTCGGGAATGGCTTCTTTGAAAGTTAGTTGGAGTAAGGTTTTCATGTTTGTCTGATTTAAAATCTCGCATAAAAATTGTCCAAGATGAGTTCAGAAAAAGCTCGAGGTACGACGAACGAGTAATGTAATATTAAGCAGTGCGCTCGCTCTATAGTCAGTGTCTGAAATAGCCACAACCTTTAAATTTCCCTTCAGTTCATTGTATGACTGAAATCAACCCTCTTAATGTGACATTCCGCTTAGTGTGAAAATGTTTTCCTGTCCCTCAATTGAAGTTCACAATAAGAGGATTCCACGATCCACTGTAAATTGTTATGCTGACGCGGTATGTGGAAGTTGTCTTCCTTGACTCGAGCGTCACCGTTTCCGCTTGGGGCGCCACGGTCGGCTCCGTCATCATGTTTTATACAGGCCGAGTGCCGGATGAACCATCTTATTGTATAGGGTCTTTGGTAGTAGTAATACCTCCGCTCCTCCAGATATATGCATATCCGGCTTTACACAAAGTATCTTCAACTGATTTGGCCCAATTGAGTTTATCTGGGATCTTTGCATTGGCTAGCATGAGGTAGGCTTGCTTAGGTAGCCTGTCATCAGACATTTTGTTCAGTTTTAGCCAGTATTTGATAGCTTTCATTGCACTATTAATGGCGAGAGGAAACCTTCCCGTTTCTCCATATACCAAGCTGTTAGGCGTTCTGCAGTCCATCTTTAGGAAACGTTTGCAAGCAAACATATGTGCTTTTTCTTTGAGTTTGTGTTCCTTTAGGCCCCATATCTCTGAAGCATACAGTAAAGAAGGCTGAACTTGTGCATCATATAGTCGGAAAAATAGTTTAGGTTTCATGTTTTAAGACTCCACATCAATTTAAACAAACGCATTGTTTTTTGTTTCGCTGTAGTAGCCAGACTGTCCAAGGATATTGTTGTTGAGAGTTTTGTAGAGACAATATAACCCAGATATTTATAGCTGTTTACCACTTCAAATTGTTTCCCATTTAACACCCATTTTTCACCTTGAGCTAAATGTCCTCCTCTCCGGAAAACCATGACCTTCGTCTTGCTTGTGTTTATTTCTAGGCCAATGCGTTGTGACGCATGCGCAAGATTGTTAATCTGGGTTTGAAGTCTGTGGGTGAGGTCGACAGAAGTGCCACATCATCCGCGAATATGAGGAGATAAAGCTCCGACTTTCCACTTAACATTTGAATACAATGTTTACCGTTTTCTCGTACATAGTCTGCTACTTGGTTGATGTAGAGAGAAAACAGTATCGGTGATTCTAAGGCACCCTGTTCTGTGTCAATGGGGCAGTTAATGAACTCTGAGAGGTTACCCTTCCATCTGACTCAAGTTTTTACATGTGCGTACATAGATTTTAGCATATTTAATCAATTTTTCAGAGGATTGTGTTTTAGCAAGTATACTCCAGAGGATCTGGCGGTCAACGGAATGAAAGGCTTTTTTATCATCAACAAATGCTATGTATTGTTTCCCTCTGCCCCTTCCATACACATGTCTGGTTATCATGCAGTGTAGCGTAAAGATGTGGTCTACGGTAGAATACCCTGTCCTAAAACCAGCCTGTTCCATGCAGATTTTCCCTTTGTCTTCAGCCCATAAATGCAGTCGCTTAGTCAGTACAGAGGTAAAGAGCTTGCTCATAGTGCTTAACAGGGAGATACCTCTGTAGTTTGAGGGGTCGAGCCTGTTGCCTTGCTTGTGCAGAGGGATAGTGATTGATTTGCTCCATTCTCGTGGGAAGGTTTGAGCGTCACACATGGCGTTAAAGAGCCTTACTAAGAAAGGCAGCATGTAGCCACGACTCAGCTTGAACATTCCTCCTGGAATGTCGTCTAGACCTGGAGCTTTCCCACCTGAAAGCTATGTTATTGCCTGGTTTACTTCATCTGAGGTGAGGGAGAGAAAGAGAGAGAGAGAGAGAGAGAGAGAGAGAGAGAGAGACAGACAGACAGACAGACAGACAGACAGACAGACAGACAGACAGACAGAGAGGGGGGAGAGGGGGGGAGAGGAGGGGGAGAGGAGGGGGGGAGGGAGAGAGATAATCACAGAGACAGACAGGCAGACAGACGGTAACACAGACGGACAAACAGACAAACAGACGGTAACACACACAGACAGACAGACAGACAGACAGACAGACAGAGATACAGACAGACAGACAGAAAGAGATACACACACAGACACACACACAGACAGACACACACACGAACACACACACACACACACGCACGCACACACAGACACACACACGAACACGCACACACACACGCACACACACACACACACACACACACACACACACAGACACACAGACTGACTTACGATATCTATTAAGATATTAGAATACACTCTTAGCAGGACAAAAGGAAGGGAGTCTGTATTTGTATGGCGAAAAACAGAAACTATGCATTACATTTTTCGAAACAAAACCACCTGTCATTTCACATCCAGAACAATCAACTCAGAAGTGTTTTTCACACAGCTGTGTAAACGTTGTCATGCCGCTTAAGGCTGCTTAAACTTTCTTTGTCAAAGATGCATAAACACACACGAATCTTTGTGAAAGAAATTCCCTATTATTCAGAGACACAACCTCGTACAAAGATAATTTACCCCCTTTTCTGAGGCATTTACATTCGATCTTAAGTTGCTGACTCTTCATAGAGTTGCAAATATTCATCTCCGTTTGCATGGTGCTCGGAATCCGACAAAGATCTACGGAGAGATCAAAGTCGCATGCATAAAGAGCGGAGAATCAGTGACAAAGACTTACAGTGGATAGTAATCAGGGTAGCCAGGAGAATGAATGTATTGGGTTTCTTCCGTAGCTGTGAGCTTCTCTTCCGTGCCGTAGCAACTGGAATTCTCTGCAAAGCGAAGTACAACTGATATCACAAGTCAAGATGGCAAACATTATCGTGAAACGGTGACGCAAAACGAACAATTAGAAAGATACTATCTACAGACGCACAAAGTAACGAAATCTTCTCGATCCTTCCGTTCAACTCATGGCAAAGAGGGTGCAAAAACAAATTTACAGAGAGCGTCCATCTTTAAACAGTTAAAAGAAGCCAAATGCATATGACCCGATGTTCCTAAGCACGATATGTTCTCTTCAACCAAGAACTCTTTGGCTCCTTTAATTCAAAACCATCAAGAACTTTAAGATTGCCACTGCACACATCGTAGCACAAAGCAAAATGCACTTCATACTGTGGATCATAATGGCTTCAGGCCACGCCGAAATACAAGATTATGTCAGGTAGACTGATTTCCAACAACAAACAGTGCGTTCAACGAGGCAGCAGCTCCCACTAACTCTTGAGGGACCAATAGCGGATGACGAAGCCAGTGCCAGGCTGGTGCCTGTCGTCTGTGGTCAAGTCCACCAGCAGACGTCGTCCTGAGCTTACGTAAGTCGGGTGAATCCACCCGCACCATCGGTCCAAGAGCGGCGCTGCCGGTGTCTCTCCTGCAGGCCAGGAAATTCCGAAGTTAGTCATGACGTATTTGCGTTGCTGTAAGAGCCTCCATAAAGAATATACACACAAATGCGCATATAAATTTTAGACCCACGTACGAACGCGCTTACACATTGTCTCTTTCTGTCTCGGTTTTTGTTCATTTGTCTCCGTCCGTCTTTACCTCTGTCTCTGTATCTGCCTCTCTATCATCTCTGCCCCTACGTACACGTGTGTGTGTGTGTGTGTGTGTGTGTGTGTGTGTGTGTGTTTGTGTTGGTGCGCGCGTGTGTGCCTTTGTCTGTCTGTGTGTCTGTCTGTGTGTCTGTGTGTCTGTCTGTCTGTCTGTCTGTCTGTCTGTCTGTCTGTCTTGACTGTTTGTCTGTCTGTCTGTGTCTGTGTCTGTGTCTGTGTCTGTGTCTGTGTCTGTGTCTGTGTCTGTGTCTGCCTGCCTGCCTGCCTGCCTGTCTGTGTCTGTCTATGTGTTTGTGTGTCTGTCTACGGGTCTGTCTGTCTGTCTACCTCTCTCTACCTCTCTCGCTCTCTCTCTCTCTCTCTCTCTCTCACTCACACACACACACACACACACACACACACAAACGCACACACACACGCACACAACACACGCACGCATGCACGCAACACACTCACGCACGCACGCATATACGCAGCACACACACACACACACAAGTAGGTGGACAGTTAGCGGTTCGGACTCACAAGAAAATGATATCCAATCGATATACTACACAGCTACTACTAAGCAAGCTGTGTATTCCTACGTCGTAGACTTACCGCCTTACATGCACTCTCTCTCAAAACAAAATGAAATCCCGCACACCCAAGAATCAAACCCAGGCGAAATTCGATGCTATTTACTGACCCGCACCTCCCTTACAAGGCCCTCCCCCCCAAGCTTGCGGCAAAAACAGACCAGTTTTTCGTTTTCCTGGTTATGGTTTCAGTTGCAGTTCTGCTTTATCATAGTTTATGGTTTTGGTTTTTGGTTTCCGGTTACGGTTTTCGTTTTTGGGTTACAAATTTTGCATTCCGGTTATGAGTTATGCTTTTTGGGTTACGAGTTTTGATTTCTGGTTACCAGATTTGAATTAGCATCGAATTTCGCCTCGGTTTGATTCTTGGGTGTGCGGGATTTCATTTTGTTTTGAGAGAGAGTGCATGTAAGGCGGTAAGTCTACGACGTTAGGAGTACTCAGCTTGCTCAGTAGTAACTGTGTAGTATATCGATTGGATATCATTTTCTTGTGAGTCCGAACCGCTAACTGTCCAACTACTCACACACGCACGCATGCACGCACACACACACACACGCACGCACATGTTGTGAATGTTTCTGTGGCTGTAGATTTGTTTAGTTAGTGCAAAAGTGCATGTCTCTCGGAGCCGTAAGCTTGTGAGGTTACCGTGCCTCGAATATTCTTGTTTTGACGTCATTGAGCACGGTGACGTGTTTTGGTGATTCCTAAAAAAGATTTAGACGTTGAGCGGCTAGCCTAGACGGCGGGTCAGACTGTATCCTGAAGACAGAGAATAAACTTCTCTTCAAAGCCATGAGCAAGTAGTTTTCTTGAACTGCGACATACCACTGTCTTGACCAGTGGAAAAACTACGCCTGTGAATGCCAAGAGACGACGACGGAAATCCGTAACAAATTGGTGTCAGAAGTGGGATCTACGTTGTATGTCTTACAATTTACGGAGCAGGAAAATGGCTGAGGAACCAACGACAGCTGACATTATCGCCATGCTGAGGCAAATGCAGCAGGAGAAAGAGGACGACAAGAAGAGGCAAGAAGAGAAAGAGGAACGCCTGCGACAGGAGAGAGAAGAAGAAATAAAACGGCAAGAGGAGAGAGAGGACCGTCTGATTCAGTTCCAGCAGCAAACGAACAGCATACTCAGGAGTCTAGGAGAGAAATTGAACCACCAGATTGACCAGTTGAAGGAGGAGATTGATGCCAAGGAAGCGGCCCTAGTGAAGGAACATCTTGAGCATCAGCGTGTGGAGAAGGAGAAGAAGATCTCCATGGCAGAGCACCAGTCCGCCAGAATCCGCCTTGACTACCAGGAGGCCGAGACCCAGCGCACCCAGTTCGGAGATGAGCTGGAGACGCTGAAGAGGACGGTGGACAGGACGGCCACAGACCTGGAGGCCACCAGGTCCCAGGCGAATCAGCTCCGCAAGGAATGTACGGACAAAACCAAAAGACTAGAGCAGGCCCGCATCCTTCGCCAGCAGCTGATGGAGAAGCTCAAGAAGGCCACAGAGTCCACACTCATTGCAGAGGAGAGGACCTTCATGATGGAGAAGCTGCTGTCTGGAGAGGAGGCCACACACGAGGCACTGCTCACAGAGCTGAAGCTCCTTAGAGAACTCAGGTTCCGCAAGAGCAATGAGCTGGGAGAGGCGCGCACGGCTGAGCGGAACCTGGAGGCTGAGATCCAGGGCAGCCATGCTGCTATGCGAAACCTGAGAAGCAAAGTTGGCAAGCTGGACACAGATGCCTTGAAACAGCAGGAGAAATCCCAGGCCTACTATGTCATCAAGGCTGCCCAGGAGAAGGAGGAGCTGCAGAGGGAGGGAGATGACCTGGATGCCAGGATCCGCAAGGCGGAGAGGGAGATTCGAGCCTTGGAGAACATACTGGGGCTGATGAATGGGCGCAATGAACAATACCGCAAGAGCTTCAACAAAGTGACTGAGTCCAGTGATGAGATGGAGGAGAAGCAGCAGCTGGAGGAGCAGATGCGGTCAGTGATGGACAAGTTCAAGTACAAACGTCGTCAGATACGGGAGCTGCAGGATGATATGCAGACCATGGGCAGCACTTATGACAACCTTACTCGTGATGAGGATGCATATGTGGAAATGATTGAGAGCAAACAGGCCCGCATGGCTCAGCTGCAGAAGGAGCTGGGTGAGCAGAAGGGAAAGATTGAAAGAGACACCAAAATGAATTCCAAGTACTCCAGAGAAATGCGAGCGGCACTGAAGGCCAAGGAAGAGATTCCAGAAGAGCGTGACTTTTCAGTGCGAGAGATGCGTGAGTTCAACAAGACTCAGACTACACCGGCCTACCATCAGTCCGACGGGATGGTGGAGCGCTACAACCGCACGCTGCTAGCAACCCTGTCTTCATTCGTCGCCAGTCGCCAGAGAGACTGGGAGGAGTGTCTGCCCTTCGTCCTCATGGCCTTCAGGGCAGCGCAGCACGAAGCTACTGGAGCCACGCCCAGCCGGTTGATGCTTGGAAGGGACATGCGTGTTCCTGTCGACCTAGTGGTCCCTCGACCCCCTGATGACATCCGGCGGAATGTTCCAGAGTACGTCCACCACCTGCAGGAGGTCATGGCTGCTGTTCACAGTGAGGCAAGGGATCGACTCCAGCTCAGCGCAGAGCGCATGAAGGCCAACTACGACAGGAAGACAGAGACTGCTGTGTTCCAGACAGGGGATGCAGTTTGGCTCCACAATGCGCGAGTGAAGACGGGCTGTACCACAAAGCTTGCCAGACCATGGAAAGGGCCCTATCGTGTGATAACTCGCATCACTGACAACGTGTACCGGATTCAGCTGACCCCGAAGAGCAAGCCTAAGGTGGTAAATCGGTACCGCCTGTAGAAGTACTCCGGCGACCTTGCAGCTGATTGGTGGCAGGCGCGAGCCCCCAGGCCAGCTGCGACAGGTGAGGAACACTTACCTGGAGACAGAGACAGGGACAGCAAACCTTTTCTTCAGGTCTCTCGGAGCTCCTGGTTGCCTTGCTTTGCCTAAAGGACTGCCTTGCTTTGCCTAAAGGACTGCCTTGCTTTGCCTAAAGGACTGCCTTGCTTTGCCTAAAGGACTGCCTTGCTTTGCCTAAAGGACTGCCTTGCTTTGCCTAAAGGACTGCCTTGCTTTGCCTAAAGGACTGCCTTGCTTTGCCTAAAGGACTGCCTTGCTTTGCCTAAAGGACTGCCTTGCTTTGCCTAAAGGACTGCCTTGCTTTGCCTAAAGGACTGCCTTGCTTTGCCTAAAGGACTGCCTTGCTTTGCCTAAAGGACTGCCTTGCTTTGCCTAAAGGACTGCCTTGCTTTGCCTAAAGGACTGCCTTGCTTTGCCTAAAGGACTGCCTGATGTGATAGATGTTTAAAAAATGTGATTCAGCATTGTTTCTTGAAGAATTTGTTGCAAGCATACATCATATGCATGTCAGTGGATGTTCGTCTTTTGAGCAATTGTGAGACGTTGCCTGGAAGCAGTTGATCATCCAGTGTTACGTGTACCGGTTGAACCAAGCAGGGTTGGAAGTTTCCTGGATCAGCATTGGCCATGTCCGTGCCTAGTTGGGAGTGACTGCTGGGTTTCTAGATGTGTGAGCGTTGTAGGGATGGATTGTCGACAGCCGCAACCTGTGTGTGAAACTCAACGGCAGCTGTGACATTCCATGAACAGTAAGCTCGTCAGTGAAGGCTTTCGTCAGTGTCAGTCGAGGTTGGGGGTTGTTATGCCTTTGATCGACTCAAGTTGACACTAGGTACTCCCCAGTGCTGCAGTTACCAGATTGGGAGAAGCACTTTGTCTTGAGGACGGACGCTTTGACCGTGGACTTGGTGCAGTGTTACTCCACGAACATAACGGCATGTTGCACCTCGTTGCGTACATCAGCCACTCAGTTACCTTCACCGGATGAAGATGTCAGATGGACGACTAGCAAGGTGGCCTCTGCAATTGCACACTTTCTCCTTCATGTGAAAGTGATCCCAAAGAGCATGAACGTCGGAGCGGACTATCTCAGACGTGCCTGTGAGTAATCATACCCGTGGTATGATCTTGGTGGGGGGTTTTGTCACGTGCTGGCTTACTCCGCTCCTTTATATCATCCTATTTTTTGCTTGTTGCCCTGATGGGAAAAGGTTATGGGTTGTGCTATCAGAGTTGTGCCTTGATATTGTTATTGTACTCATTTTGGTCTGGCCCTGTCGTTGGTTTTGTTAGAACCTGATTTTAGGGATTTTAATAATTGCGGTATCTATTGGTAACTATTCAGGGACCGAATAGTTTTAAGGAGGGAGTAGTGTCGTGAATGTTTCTGTGGCTGTAGATTTGTTTAGTTAGTGCAAAAGTGCATGTCTCTCGGAGCCGTAAGCTGAGAGAGCTCGGGCTCCGAGAACTCGGGCTAGAACATTTTTTTGGGGGATGAGGGTGGTGGAGAGAGAGAGAGAGAGAGAGAGAGAGAGAGAGAGAGAGAGAGAGAGAGGGAGAGAGAGAGGGAGAGAGAGGAGGGGTAGAGCTCTGGAGTGCCTACGTCATGTCATTCTGAAGTTTTTTACGTCACGTGTTGCATCATTTATGTGTTTCTGTATTAACTGAAGAAGGGCGTATGCCCGAAAGCCTTTTGATTTTGGTGTTTGTCGTGTGTTTTTTTCTTATTAATAGCCGTAAGCTTGTGAGGTTACCGTGCCTCGAATATTCTTGTTTTGACGTCATTGAGCACGGTGACGTAATTTCTGGATTGCTGAACGATTTAGAGGTTGAGCGGCTAGCCTAGACGGCGGGTCAGACTGTATCCTGAAGACAGAGAATAAACTTCTCTTCAAAGCCATGAGCAAGTAGTTTTCTTGAACTGCGACGTACCACTGTCTTGACCAGTGGAAAAACTACGCCTGTGAATGCCAAGAGACGACGACGGAAATCCGTAACACACACACACACGCACGCACGCACGCACGCACGCACAAACACACACACAACGACAGTGTGTGGGTGTAAACATTAGTGTGTATGTGTATGAAAATTATACAGACACCTTATCCAATCCCAGATCATCTTTGCTTCTTCATCAACCCCAATTCCATAACATTATCACTTTTTCCGTCTAGGACAAAACCCAGTCCTCAGAGAAGATCTCTATTTCTGTCCCCAATCCCTAACTCTACCAGCTTTCCATCGAGATAAAACTCAATCCTCACAGTAGCTCCCCATTTCTGCCCCCAATTCCCAACTCTACCAGCTTTTCCACCCAGCCAATACCCAATTCTCACAATAGCTCCCCATTCCTGTCCCAAATCCCCAACTCTACCAGCTTTTCCACTCAGCCAAAACCCGATCCTCACAGTAGCTCCTCATTTCTTCCCCCTATTCCCAACTCTACCAGCGTTTCCAGCGAGGCAAAACCCAATCCTCACAGTAGCTCCTCATTTCTTCCCCCAATTCCCAACTCTACCAGCGTTTCCATCGAGACAAAACCCAATTCTCACAGTAGCTCCCCATTCCTGCCCTACCGTCATGGACAGCCGCCCAGTCGCCCTGGCATCCCTCTGAGGAGAGCGAGCTGTGCAGCACGTAGATCATGCGTGCCGCCACAACCTCGTTCCGCCCCTCTGCCTCGATCACAAAACGGCAGTCCGCGTTGCTGTTGGAAACAGGGCAGAAGAAGGTACTCCATTGTAATGAGACCCCTCTGCTGAGAAGTTTCTTACATGACTGCAAGTGATGTACGTGCTACTCAACAGGGCCTGGGGTACAAGGTGAGCTACAGAGGGTCGTCCAATACGATTAGATTTGGTACTGATAGCCTTGAAAAACATCATTTTAAAACCATTTGGTAGAAATTGTTTTTAACAAAGAGCTTTTAAGTACTGTTGTCGTCGCCATCGTTGTCGTCATTCTATCAAAAACATCGTTATCATTGTTGGCACAGTCAGTGGGCATCAGCACTTACAGCGACACATCTAACACCATTCTAGCGTGTATGAATGCTCAAAGGTCAGTTTATAAAATTGTCGAGGGTGGATATCAATAACAATTTCAAACGGCTTCGTACCGATATCAAGTAGGTAACGAGATACTCGCATATGCCTGATCACTGAAAAGTGCATCAGCGGTTTATTGCATTCCAATGTCATTTGTATGAGAAAAGAGGATCGAAGCTTAAAAAAACACGAGTTTTGTGTCTCCCTAAAATGACTGTTGATGTTACTCGAAGAACAGTATATGTAGCACTAAACAAAAATGATAAAGAGCCATTACCAAAATGAATCCTAACTGTTTAGAGTGAACAAAATCATGCCAAACAGGCGTGGTCTGTCAGTCCACAAGGTGACGACACAGGTGACAACTTGCAAGGCAAGGACCACTCACTCTGGCATGACGAACTTGTGGCCTGGGAAGGGCTCGTGGTGCTGGAAGTGTGTATGGTTGGCCTTCAGCACCTTCACTTGGCCGTTGCAAGGAGAGGCTGAAACGGGCAAGATGTGAACAGTTGAAGACAAGTAAAATGTTGTCAGTATGCATTCTTGTTTAATGAGGACAAGATTGACACAGGTTTTTACTTTCTGCAAATATGAATAAGAAAACAAAATTTTTCTGAAAATGTGCGCGCATCATATTCCATTGGTCACATATACATACAGTCTTCGTATGATACATGCTTTTACTGAACCCTTTTAAAACTACACTTCAAATGTGTCTTCCCTCTTTGTTGCAAAATGAAGAACTTTGTTTTTTTAAACACAAAAATACATGCTCGTTTTTGTGATGTTTTATGTTGAAGTACGTGGTCACGGCATGAAGATTTCCAGCCCCGTACAATGCCCGAAGAACACACTGTGTTGCATGTGCACGGACTCAAAGCCGGTCACCACCTACGCAGGGTGCTGAGCTGCAGGAAGAGCAGATGGTCTGCGTAGGGCGTCTTGGGCTCCACCGATGTCGTGTTGGTGATGAGGCGGTACTCAGGGGTG
>JAWQFJ010025321.1:25000-41902 GCA_034096865.1 Theodoxus fluviatilis
GACGTGTTAAAGGCCATGCATGAAGACTATGTAAATATGGATAGATGGGATTTTACGGCCTATCAGCCTTTGTAGGCTATGTAAAGCCATTGAGCACGAACATCACCAGAGGGGACATGAAAATATGGAACCATGAATAATATTGCTATCGTACAGTCGCATCAACGACAAAATTAGAATTTGCTAGATGACTATTCTAACCATATGCATAGCTTTCATAAAACATCTTCAATACAGCATGTTTTAAGACGTGACATTAAATTCTTGATTTAGAGAAAGATGCGTTCACTTTTAAGAAAAGTCAGGGTTACTAATCTCATCCCTTCCCCAAAATATGCATCAAAACTAAATTTGGGTGATTTTTTTAACCTGCTGTGGTCAAATGCACGCTGATATGAGTTAAAATGACAACTAACTTATTGATGTTTGTTCTCCATCAAGTCATATTTTAGTGAGTATGGTCAAGTTCAGCCAGGGTCTTGAACTCCCTTTGTCGTGTATAGTTACGTTCAATCCATAAAATGCCAGCAAACGTATAGTCGCGTTGATGTTTTTCCTTTTGATTCGGAAGGAATGTGTTGACGATATTGTAGTTCAGATTAAACCAATAATTGCAACTGAAACGAGTCGCTAGTGAACTCAAAGACTCTTCAAGTGCAACTGTCAGCAGTCAGCTTGTATCCAAAAGCTTACCGGATGGCGACTTCTCTGGGTGGAAAGTCGAAGTAGAAGGGAGACGCAGTGATGTTGACCGTCACCACGCTGGTGTCGAAGCACTCCGACATGGGACCTGGCCATGAGGGTAAAGATACATTGCTCTCTTGCTGTAAATGCGTGAGGACCTATCTACCCATGCGTTTGTCGTCGGGTGTCAGTAAAGGATTGCTCAGGTGTCTCTATGATCAAACTGCAATGCGGTGTCAGATCTGAATGTGCGTAATAAGTCGTTCTGTATGACTCCTACTCAACCTGTTACCTTTTTCTATCAACGTTGCCCTGCAGCATCCATTTTCAATGAACCCACTTTGAATTCGCATCCCACAAGTGAAAAGTAATTGAGTGGTACAGAGAAGACTGGGTGAAATACGTGCTCTTGTGCGCTTGCATCAAAACACACATTTCTTAAAAGCCTGAGACGATAAGTATTGTTCTTTTAAGCAGTATCGTTCTACACTGGACCATTTCAGTCGGTGTCATTTCTGCATCACATTTACGTTTCTGCCAAGAGCATTGTACGTCTTTCAAATGATAAATGGTCGACAGGCACCCATGAGCATGGCCCCTTCAGCAGATAGGCACCTGGAACTTTAACCAGGAGTGACCCTCCCCCACCAAGAGTGTCAGGAAGTTTAAAGGGCCGAAACACTTGTCGACGGGGGTTCTTCCTCTGAAGACCGTCTGCTGCCTCGCTCCGTTGGGAGTTTCTTGCTACGTCTTTCAAATGATAAATGGCCGACAGGCACCAATGAACATGGCTCCACGCGCATGATTTCTACTTCCAAGTTTATGATAATCATTTCACTTCATCAAATATATTCAATCATCTCATGAAAAATATACCACTAAATGTTTTTCATAATAGTTATCCTTGTCTAGTTCATGACTTAATTATGCATCTTTTTCATATTCAAACTATGTACACGTTGATTCCTGTTCGTCACTATTCTCTCGTGTATGCATAAGATATGAAAGCTGTTTTCAGAAGCAAGACATATTTCGTTGGAGCCAAAATCACCATCATTGTAGACGTCGTTGTTGATCTTGAAATGATCATTTAACGACAATGATGACAACTACGCACAAAGAGAAGACCTAACGCTTCTCATCCACCAGACGTCAGCAGACAGAGGCCCACCTGGCGGCACGCTGTAGTAGAGGAGCTTGAAGCCCCTTCCTGACAGGTCGGCGTTGGAGTGGAAGGTGACCACGCCATGGGGCCCGTAGGATCTTGCTCCGCTCCTCTCTCCCTGGCACCATCGCCACTCTTTGTGGGACTCGCCCAGGGGCACGTTCTTGGAGCGCCCTGGACCGGAAGGTAACATTGTCAACAGAAGCAGCAGAAAGACGTGTGCTGTTTTGTAACAACCTGGACCAAACGGTAACATTGTCATTGGAAGCCAGTCGAAAGACCTGTGCACTTTTGCAACTTCTTCGACCAGACAGTAACATTGTCATTAGAGGCCAGTCAAAAGACCTGTGCACTATAGGAACTTCTTGGCCCAGACAGTAACACTGTTACTAGAAGCCAGTCGAATAATGATATACTGCTTTGGAACGGCCTGGACCAAACAGTATCAATGTTACTGAAAGCGGTCGAATGAGGCGTGTTGTTTTGCAACTGCCTGGACAAGAGTGTAACATGACTGATGTTACATCAGCTACGGCATTTTGAGGTCTTGGAAACCCTCGATCACGAAATGACGAAGATATTTTTACGATAAGAAAATGAGTGTCTACAGATTTCATTCTTCGAACGTGGTAGCTAACAGTATTGCTGCTTCCCATTTAAATACAGTGTCTAAGAGTCAATTTTTTAATCTGCCTGGCTTAACCATTGCTATAACGGCAGCAAATTTAGGAATACATGTATTTGTTTGGGTTGATTTTGTTCTCGATTGAGGGCACAATTGCAAACAACTAAGAAGACAAAATTTAAAAGGGGGAAAGGGATGCATTATATGTTGAAGGGGTGTCGACAAAAGGACCCCAGAGAAAGCATACACCGACGAGGTTCACCCAATGCATTCAGCTGTCCACCTACCGTCGTGAAATGTGAGGTAGTCTCCTTCACACAATGTTTCGTGCTGAGTTGTTTCCCCTGCTACGTCCAGGTCCAGCACCTCCACCTGTACCACCATCCACGGGTCTTGGACTGACAGCCGCCACTGGCACCGCAGTCTGCTGTAATGCACACACACACACACGCTGGTAATAACCTCCTGTACCACACCCACATACTCACTGGGAACCCCGTCCATACTATAGAATGTTGTACACTGGTAACACAACCTCCTGTATCACACTCACATACTCACTGGTAACCCCGTCCGTGCTATAGAATGCTGCAATGCACACACGCATACACTGGTAACACAACCTCCTGTATCACACTCCCACACTCACTGGTAACCCCGTCCGTGCTATAGAATGCTGTAATACATATGCACATACGAAAGTGCACACTGGTGATGGGTAATATAGTGATTTACACACAATCACTTGTAACAAAGGTTCCAGTATTACACACCTAAACACAGTGGTAGCTTTGTCCGTGCTGCAGTCTACTGAAATACATACGTACATAGGCACTGGTAACACAGGCTCCTGTTATACACACACAAACACACGCAACCCAGTCCGCCGAGGTTCTCCCCCTGAGAGTTGGGGTTCAGAATAAACCCCGCGCATCTCCCTATGCCATTCGGAAAGGCTCATATCCAGGGACATCGAGATATGACGTGGTCTTACTCTAACCAGCTCTAGTGATTTTCTCATAAATGGCCTTCAAACGCCTACATAGGCAGATGAACCATTAAACTCCATTCATTCTTTCTTTCTTTCATTTATTCGTTCCACTTTAATGCACATATACATATCTTATACCGAAGTCCTGTGTAATACACACACGTACGTACTAGTAACAGAGATTGTTGTAAAATATATACATAGTCACTGGTAACACAATGTTTTTCGGCACGCATTCGAGTCGACACTTCTACAAAGGTCGCCGCAAATTCTTCCTCCTGCTTTGACACGCAGATACTACTGAACAGAATGTAAAGCGGGTTGAGACCCAGATATGAATGGGAAGATGCAATATAAAACAACACTTTACCACTTTATATTTAGCAGCCCAACAGTTCCCTTGGGAAAGAGGGTGCTAAATCGCGGAAGCGTTTGAGAGCAAGGCATGTGGTTTTGAATTTGAAGCGACGAGCCAATGTACCTCTCGGGAGGTAGTTAAATGTGTGCCCGAGGAGCTTCACACTTCTTGCACAGATGAATAGAGCGGCGCCACCACTAACTGGGTGGCCTGTGTGTATACACGCGATAGGACTGAGCTCCAGAGCCTCCTTAAGATTAGCAGTGCAATCAGTCGTAGTACACCTGCTCCTTCGCTCCGTGCGATATCAGCTGCCGAACTCTTTTGGGAAGACGCCATTGCAACGTCCTGAACTGTCGCTATAAACGGGTGTGAAAATAGTCATGGTAGAGTAAGATGCCTCAACACTGGATTTTTGTTGTTATCGCGACTCATTTTGGGCGAACATGCACAAATGTTGTGAAAGATTTAGTGTCATGGTTCAAAATAAATAAAGGGCAAGGCAGACACCATCAGTAGTCCCTATTTAGCAAAGTGTGAGCTTTCACATCTATCGCCTAAACTATCGGACAGCTAAGTTGTCATTTTTCAGATATAAACAGTGTTACGCAGTGACGTCAGCAGAGTGTAGCACAACAAGGAAAACGGTCGCTACCCCATCCAAAGCGTCGAAGCGAAGGCGGGAAAGAGCAATCAAGTTACCGTGAAGACAATCCATCGCATTTTCTTACAGGTATTATCAGGAAACCTGAAAAGTTTACAATGTCTGCGCATTAGCAGGGGCACCCAGCGCAGCAAAACAACACAGAACTTGTAGCTGCCGACCCTCCAACATACTGACGTCTGCTTGTGAGTGACTTACAAGGCTGGAAATTCAGCTTCAAAGCTAGTCGATGGGTGAAGTTACGGCAACAGAAAAAAGGCTCATGGTCACAAACAGTCGTTTCTGGCGGTCTACTCAGGGCGTTGTGGAAAATGACTTCGCCACAACAGACATCCTTTGATGTACGGCACACTCGAAGGAGCAAGGACCATTCATTACCGAGAAGATATGCTGTCGTCAGTAAATATAATCACAATTATATTCCCACAACATATTTTCATTCCAGGTAGGATGGCATCTTCTGCAGAACATGTCTCTCTTGTGTCTGATCATAGGATTTCCAAATGGGGTTTCCTGGCTAACTGGCAGATATCTATACAGAACAGTTTTTCAAACCTCTCCAGCACACGCAATGTTTATCATTAGTGAGAGGTCGGAGAACTTGTTCTGCCATTGCACCTGGACTTTCTCATCCATCCGAGTGAGACTTTCAGCTGCAGTGAAATAAAAGTGCACATCATTCGGAAGAGAGCCCGTTATTTCTGCTAGGCACGCGCTCAGACGTTTAATCATCTCCTCGTCAAATGTATACTTAGAGAAGTATTGTAGAATCCAGTAGCATTTTCAGTAGTAATTAAAATAAAAACAAAACTTCCGCATTGATAAACATTCTGTTTTCTTCTCTAACAGAAGACTTTCTGTATATATATGAAAACCAAATGTTTTACTGGTGAAAAGCGCATGTATAATGCAACAGCAACTGCATTTCCACATTTGGAGAATCTCACGTTATTCTCAAATAATGTAAATCATGCAGAGTTATGTATGTTTAACACGTGTAGATGATGTGAAAAAATTGTTGGAAGCAAAACAAAGTATTGTTGTAACAAAAGATTTGATTTTTGCTCTATGGAATCATCTGGATCTCGGTTTTCTTGGCATGCATGGATGAATTGTCTGTCACTTTGTTCTCTCCATTCTTCTGTTCCTGGAAATTGAATGTCTGACCTTTTTGTTAGAAAATGATAGTAAGCACAATTATTTTCACTAATTCCAGTTATGTGCGGTTCAGGTAGCGTAAAGCAGAATGCGACACAAGAAAGACCTCTTTGCCGAACTGACGTCAAAGCAAGACTCGCAGTGGCAGGCGTTACGACAGCGTTCTGTTTCAAGCCAAAACCTGGAGGAAGTCGAGTGTTTTCCTACAGCAGTACGTTTACCTGAAAACTGTGCATTTCTCTAACTCTGTCAAACGCTACATGAATACACATTTTCGGATGCTGAATTTATACATACTTTTTTGAAGACTGCAACGTGTTGTGTATGCTAATCGAGATTTATTAAAGTGTAGAAGGTGGAGTATTGTGCAGAGACTGGACGAATCTGGTTCACATGCGACAGTTCTATAGGGGCAAGACAGCAAGGTTAAAGAAACTGACATTTTCCTCCATCAAATTATAAAAGTAAATCTCTACAGATTCTGTGGTAATTTCGCGCCATCCATTCGATTGTTCCTAATGCAGAGAACCCCTGTGCGTTGGGCGTCAGAATAGACCCACCGCGTCTCCCTTCGCGATTCGTATGAGACGAGTAATTAGGGACATCGTGAATTTTACTTACGCTTACTCCCAGCAATTATCGTGATTTTCGGTCTTAATGGCCTTACATAGCCCACAGAGGCTGAAATGCCATAAAACTCCATTCATCCATCCGTCCTAATGCAGAGCTGAAATTCTGCAGGGGATGAACAGACAAATATTTAGGACCCCAGTTTGGAACCGAGACGAGACTTCCTGATGAATGTACCAGTGCTTTGACCTCTGTTCTACCAGATCCGTCACAGAGTCTTTCTTTACTGTTAATTTCTAGTTGCCGACTCGATATGTACGACCTGACATACCGGGACTTTCCAGATCTCACAGAGCGTCTGTGAGTCTTTCCTAGCAGCGGAAAACCTAACCGGATACAGACACTCACACATGCAATGCTCAAAAAATCGCTGTCGCGTCCATCCTTCAGCCTACAAAACCTCAGCATTCCCTCTATTCATTTCTAATTTAAAAAATATTAGAATGGAAAAGCTTAGGCAGTAATATAACTGCGTCTGCTATTCCAGTGATGTACGTTTAGATCAGTGGAATTATCGACGTTTAATTTTCATATCATGACCAGCTTACAGGACAGGCTTTGCTATTCTGGTGTGCAAGCATCTTGAGACTAAAGAAAATATGAAGCTATTCACTCAGTACGTGGAAAGTTATTTACCACGGCCGGCACTCTTTGATGTATGGCTCACTCGAAGGAGTCGTGGAATCTCATTACCGTGAAGATGTCCAGTCATCAGTGAAATGTAATCACAATTATATTCCCATCAAATATTTTCATTTCAAGCAGGACGGCATCGTCTGCAGAACATGTCTGCTCTATATCTAATGAAAGGATTCCCAAGAGCAATTTCCGGCAGAGTGGCAGATATTTAGGAAACTTTTTCAAACCTCTCCATCACTCGCCATGAATATCATCAGCGAAAGGTCGAAGAATTAGTCCTTCCATTGGATCTGGACTTTGTCATCCGAGACGAACATCGAAAGCTGCATTCGCTAGCAATTTATTCCTGAGTGCACTTCAATATCTGTCTGGACAATCTCCATCAAACAGTTCTGGAACGTCCGTAAACCTTCCTCCCATTTCTTTCCAGGGAGTGAAGCAACTGTTTAGGAAAACAGCCCTTGGAAGAAAAAAATAGCATAATGATATGAAACAGGTGCAGTGGGCCCGAGCGGTGGCGAGATCTCTTCTTCGCAGCTGGAGGGCGCAAGAGAAGACAGCGAGGGGGGTGAGGCTATGTTACGCAATCCCATCGGCAGATGGCGCGCTCGTTAGCGGCCCCTGGCAGCATCGTTTAACAAGCTAGCGGGGTCGCTCCGCACCTGGGATTTTGGGGCCAGAACGCTTGATTAGACGCATGCGTGTAGCCATCAGCGGACTGGAAATGTCTTCACCCACCCCGACACCGAGCGCCCGCATCAGTGCATGCCATCTTTTGTAGATTCCCCATGTAGGTGACCTGTAGACAGCACCAGTGGAGCGATCCCAGGGGACCCAAGCGGCTCGGATGTCGGGGCAGGGCAACCTCTGCTCTAGGGGCGGGGAGAAGTTGTCGAGGTCAACAAACTGACTCGCGCCTGCTGAACGCAAGTAATGAGCCCGATAAAACACGAGCTGTTTGAAAGAGTGGGAAAACATGCAAGCTGTTGTTTGTGGAGCACAGAAGATAGGGAAGGTCAATCGCGTTGCGCCTGGTGAGAGATGTCCAAACGCGGTGGCTTCAGTGAACACGACGTAGTGCATCTCGGTGGGCGCGCGATGGATGCTGGTTGTGATTACGATGTGTAAATGAAGATATACGGCCTCTCAAGCCTGTGTAGACTCTGTAAGGCCATTGGTTACGAAAATCATTGGAGTTCCTCATAGTAAAGAGCAAGTAAAGTGTTGATTTCCTTGGTTTTTCGTCTTTTACGAATAGCATAGGCAGACGGGTGGGTCTATGCTTACCCCATCCACAGTGGGTGTATGAGTGATGTATAAATAGTGTCAAAATGTAAAGCACTCGCAGATACTGGAGCTGCCAGATTTAAAACAGATCTTGTACTTCTTACTGTTCCTTTAAACCTTTTGTATTCCAGACTTAGCCGGAAAACCTTTGGATAACAATCTAGAACATCAGTCACGATCTTATTTATTTCAAGTAACGGCGGGATCGGATGGTTACTAATTTCAGCGACTCTCTCTCTCTCTCTCTCTCTCTCTCTCTCTCTCTCTCTCTCTCTCTCTCTCTCTGGGAAAATGAGTGGGAAAGTCGTATCCAAAATCTGCTACGTAGATACGATGTTGACAGTTTATGGGAAATGCATTTTATACAGAATGAGAACCGCTTTCTGAAGGATGTGATAGAACGACTTATTTGCAGAGAACACACAAATGTGGTCTGATGCTCTTGGAGGTGTCGTAAGGTATTCCGTTTATAAACAGTTCAACTCTGTTCTTTCTAGAGAGCAACATCTGTATAGCATTGACAAACAAATCTTCAGAGATGTATCCGTCCGTTTTCGCGCCGGAATCAGTGAACTATTCATTCATAAATATATCGTTTCACTAATGATTCTGCAAGTTCACTCCTTTGTCCATCGTGCTGTGAAGAGGACGAAGATGAACTACATTACGAGTTCTGCTGTCCCGCATATCAAGCCCTCAGAGATTTATTTTTCATTTGTTTGATAGAAATCCTCATGTGAGTGTGGTTGATATAATGGCTACAGACGATGTCCATTGCATGAGGTCAGTTGCAATGTTTTTATACTATGCTTTCAAAAGAAGACAGGTTGGTGTAAACACAACCGATGAGATGTAATACCAATTAGGTTGTGATAGGTCGGTGGCCTTGCAAATATGATTCGTTCTCTCTCTCTCTCTCTCTCTCTCTCTCTCTCTCATATACATGGATACCAGGGGATTTACGATTGCATTCCTAATAAACGGTCATGGGTACATAATAACGAAAAAGGTTGCCAGTTCATCTACTATGCCATGAAGTACCGTCGGCAACATGTTGAAGATTAATATGGATACACTATTGCATATTACTAGCTATTGAATGTCTGTATACACCACTTGTAGATGGATAGAAGCCACATGATACCACACTCAGTTCCGATTGTTTTCGATATGTAGTTTTGTTTATTTTGTTACAAATTGTCGATTTTCCCCCAACTTATTGTAACATTGTGACGGGCCTCTGGCCTAACAATAAAGAAGTCAAAATCTCTCTCTCTCTCTCTCTCTCTCTCTCTCTCTCTCTCTCTCTCTCTCTCCTCCCCAACCCACCCACCCCCTCCTCTGAGAATTCACTACACTTTGCATCTGACGACAGATAAGGCATCACTGCTTAATTGAATATCTTCATCTGCGGCTGAAGGGTAGCGACAAAAGACGGGAGACACAGGGTTTCGAGTGCCTTTAAGTGGACGCTGCGCTGTGTCGGCACCAGCAATGCGACATTAACACCGTCACCATCGTCACTGCGTCATCGGTCACATCCTTAAAGGCACAGATTATGTCATTATTATCGTCGTCGCATTGATCGTGGTCACCACACGTATCATTGCTATTTTCTTCATCATCATCATCATCATCATCATCATCATCATCATCATCATCATCATCATCATCATCATCATCATCATCATCATCATCATCATCATCATCATCATCATCATCATCATTATCATCATCATCGTCGTCGTCGTCGTCGTCGTCGTCGTCGTTGTGGTTGACGTTGTTATTACCAGCAGCAGCAGCATCCATTGAAGTCACAGCTACAGAGTGTTAAAGGCACTATCGTTGTCATCATCATTGTCGTTGTATTCATCGTCGTCACCACAACTATCATCGTCATCATCATCATCATCATCATCATCATCATCATCATCATCATCATCATCATCATCATCATCATCATCATCGTCGTCGTCGTCGTCGTCGTCGTTATCGTCGTTATCGTCGTAGTTGTCGTCGTCATCGTCGCCATCGCCGTCGTCATCGTCGCGTCGTCATCGTCATCGTCGACGTCGTCGTTATTATCATCACCATCGTCGTCGTCGTCGTCATAATCATCATCATAATCATCATCCAATGGACCCACAGCAGGAACGTATGGAAGAGCTGTGCTGGAGGTCATGCATTCAACGTGCTTGACAATGCATATTCTATCCTTAACATTTCTTTTATTTTATTTCACGCTAAATGTGCATTCCAGATTAATTGGCTATCCTCTTTCGTTTCCCGGTTGGAAAATAGCATGTATCATGTTCAAATTTGGCAGCCATCACCGTTTCCGGGTGTACTGCATATAATGCAATCAACATTTCCAAAAGGACTCTGTTTACTAGCAGCTGAGGAAAATCACAGCTAACTGAGCCTCTAAAGAGGAAACTGACTCAGAATAAAATGGGTTATCATGCATCTGGCATGTTAGCGGGGCGTTGGGTAATGCAACACGTGATTGGAAGCGTCTAGCCCATTATGGCGCCTTGGCCACATGTGTGCACGATTACTCTGCTCGCTCAGCTAACGGCGGGTTGACAGTTTGAAGGCGTCATGCTGTGAAGGACGCTCGGTGTTGCCGAGTGCGAACACTGAAGAAAAAACAAGCGCCCTGTAAAACTGGAGGTGGGGGGTAAAGCTGGGGTGGGGGTAGGAGGAGGCACTTTCCAGCACTTGGCAAAGTTGTGACAATACTGTATGAGCTCATACGTAATAGTGAATATTTCCGATGTGGCGTGTTCTTTTCACTCCTAAAGAAAAATGAAATCTCAAGATGGCGCGAGTTAACTATAGGGATATATTAATTTTTTAGGATAATGCACCGTTCTGTTTCGGTAATAAACTGGCTCCATCAAGGAATCGTGTAAAGTTTGAGTCACTCGTGAATAGCTTTGTTCAGCGAGAAATCGCTTTGAATCTGTTGTATTCATTACTTTTCTAGTTAAAACATTATGTAGCTCTTAAGAGATCGCTCTACCAATGTCCAGGGATTTTTTTGGTCAAGATCTTCAGACTTTCACGTTTTCAATTTCATAGCATGATGTTGTCTTCAATTCACGCATTCGTCTGTAAGTTATTCAAGGACCTACACATTTTCCAAGGCTAAAATTCGACAAACTTTCAATAGATCCACTTTCCATATTGATGTAACTAATAAGTAAGCGCGTCTATGCCTGATTTTATGGTTTGCAAGTTGCAGACGTCGCCTCAGCCCTTTTTTAATTCTCTGTTTACTTCTGTTCTTATTTAGAGGCGCTCCGAGTCTAATTTCCGTCCAAAAGTAATTACTTTATTTCTCTCCCCTCAGAGAAGCTTAATTACAAGAGATATGAGATTGGGGTAGATAGGGGGAGGGACTTTCAAGAGAGGAGTGGTGTTGGGAGAGGAAGAGGGCCAAGTGATTTTGAATCTAAACCATACCGCCCGAAACTGTTTATTTAAAAATTCTCAATAATCCACTTGAGCACAGGCAAAAGTGCAAATAAATCACTGACTGTGACTGAGTCGCAGACTTTGATGCGACTCCTGTTTGTGAAGTGCATCTGTATTATTCCAGGGCATTCGGACTCAGGGGCATCATCGCAAAACATCCATGTCGTTGTTGCTGGTGCACTGACAGCAGAAAGCTACCACGCATGCCGATAAAAGAAACAAACAACCAAACAAAAAAGGGAATGAATGAATGAATGAGTGGAATCTTATTACCTATCAGCCTTTGAGGGCTTTGTTAGATATTTACTACAAAATCATTACAGCAAGTCGAATACCAATTTCTCTAGATATTTTGCCTTTCAACAGTCGCGTAGGGAGACGCGGTGGGTATATTCTTACTCCCAACTCAAATGGAGTAACATGCAGGCGGCAGATAGTGTTTATAACAATTGCTATAGCATTTGTCGACCTTCATGGCTGTCATTGGAGGCGTTTCCTCGACAGAAATGGCCACAGGAGCAAACCTTAAAAGCTCTGTGGCCGAAGGTTCCAGCTGGAAAGAGAGAGGGGGCAGAGGTGCTATATGTCATATGAGACACCTCCACAAAGAATGTTACGTAGGCATGTACGAATTTCCTAATATAAATTTACGGGACTGCATCCTTCTGAACCCGTACGCCACAATCTTCACAGGCATTTGGGAAATCTTAATCCCACGACGTAAAAGGCTGGCTTTAATGTGCATACCTGGTGTATTCATGGGGGTATCCAGGGGATGTCAACACCTGAGGTTCGGCTGTGACGGGAACATTAATGATGTTGGAGGGACAGTTGCCGCGCACACCTGCGAACAAAAATATAATTTCAAAGAAAAGACACTAGTGTTAAAACTGCAGCATCAAAGGTCAAAGACACCGCTTTGAAGACACATAAAACCCACAAATGCTACCGTTTTACACTTATACTACCGACTTCACCTAGCTAATTAAAACACCAAACATTCTAAGAACGTTTAAGAGTCATTGGTGATTAAAAAGTGGGGGTATTTCTCGACAACGGCTCCTTTGATTGTCAGTTTATATCAGAGCTTCCAAAAACATTTACCATTTTTGTACACAGATATATATATATATATATATATATATATATATATATATATAGAGAGAGAGAGAGAGAGAGAGAGAGAGAGAGAGAGAGAGAGAGAGAGAGAGAGAGAGAGAGAGAGAGAGAGAGAGAGAAAGAAAAACAAGAATTATGTTTTCAAGATGGAGTAGTTTTGCCGTTTTTCTCCGTGCAGGACTGATGTGAAGGGCTTCATGGCAGGAAGAGTCAAGGCTATGAGACAAGTGAAGCATGGTATAAATAGATATACTAGCATGGCGTAAGCAATTAAAGCCCTTGCGGAGATTGAAGGACACCGCAATAAGAGGAAGGCAATAACACTAGGAAAAGAGGAAGCGAAAAAGATTACAGATCGTAAAGTTCGTGCGAAAAATATGCATATTCACCCCTTTTCATTGACCCCAGATACAAATGTGGAGAACTGCTACATAAAGACAGAGGTCTCTCTTGATAAAGTCAGTCAGATGCCGCAGTCTAAGGGGTCTTATATGCGCTCAATATCTAACACTAATCTGTCTCATTTGTAACAGCCATTTAAAAGAGGGAAAATGTGGGGAGGGGGAAAAGAAGAAGGAGAGGGAGAGAGAGAGAGAGAGAGAGAGAGAGAGAGAGAGAGAGAGAGAGAGAGAGAGAGAGAGAGAGAGAGAGAAAGTTGAGAGAGAGAAAGTTGAGAGAGAGACAAAGTTGAGAGAGAGACAAAGTTGAGAGAGAGAGAGAGACAAAGTTGAGAGAGAGAGAGACAAAGTTGAGAGAGAGAGAGACAAAGTTGAGAGAGAGACAAAGTTGAGAGAGAGAGAGAGACAAAGTTGAGAGAGAGACAAAGTTGAGAGAGAGAACAAAAAGTTGAGAGAGAAAGAGAGACAAAGTTGAGAGAGAGACAAAGTTGAGAGAGAGAGACAAAGTTGAGAGAGAGACAAAGCTGAGATAGAGAGAAGGTTAGGAGAGAGAACATTGAGAGAGAAAATTGAGAGAGAGAAAGTCGAGAGAGAGACAAAGTTGAGAGAGAGACAAAGTTGAGAGAGAGAGACAAAGTTGAAAGAGAGAGTGACAAGGTTGAGAGAGAGAGAGAGGGAGTTGAGAGTGACAAGATTGAGAGAGAGAGAGAAAGTTGAGAGAGAGAGACAAAGTTGAGAGAGAGAGGAAGTTGAGAGAGAGAGAGAAAGTTGAGAGAGAGAGGGTGTCAAGAGAGAGAGAGAGAGAGAGAGAGACAAAGTTGAGAGGGTTAGAGACAAAATTGAGAGAGAGACAAACTTGAGAGAGAGAGACAAAGTTG
Organism: Theodoxus fluviatilis; assembly: GCA_034096865.1. NCBI lineage: Eukaryota > Metazoa > Mollusca > Gastropoda > Cycloneritida > Neritidae > Theodoxus > Theodoxus fluviatilis. The sequence continues at coordinate 39,077 of JAWQFJ010025321.1, forward strand.
AGAGAGAGAGAGAGCAAGTTGAGAGAGAGAAAAAAAGTTGAGAGAGAGAGAGACAAAGTTGAGAGAGAGAGAGACAAAGTTGAGAGAGAGAGAGACAAAGTTGAGAGAGAGAGAGAGACAAAGCTGAGATAGAGAGAAAGTTGAGAGAGAGAGAGACAAAGCTGAGAGAGAGAAGGTTGAGAGAGAGAAAGTTGAGAGAGAGAAGGTTGAGAGAGAGAAAGTCGAGAGAGAGACAAAGTTGAGAGAGAGACAAAGTTGAGAGAGAGAGAGACAAAGTTGAAAGAGAGAGAGTGACAAGGTTGAGAGAGAGAGAGGGAGTTGAGAGTGACAAGGTTTAGAGAGAGAGAGAGAGAGAGAGAGAGAGAGAGAGAGAGAGAGAGAGAGAGGGTGGGGGTGAGGGTGAGGGTGGGGATGCAAGTATTGCAACATCTTCCGTTATGGACGTATTTCAGACGACGAAGAATGAGGGTACCATGCATGAAAAGTGCCACACACAAGTAATCAACGTCAATGTTCACATACACGAACTAACAATTTTCGTACTTTGGGGGGGGGGGAGGGGGGGGGGGGGGAGGAGGGGGGAGGGGGGGGGGGAGGGGGGGGAGGGGGGGGGCACAGCAGAGATCAATGGAAACAACATTATATTTACATTTGGTATGTGTCCGATAGAAATCATATGCTCATATTATCGCTGAATGAGTCGTTGTCGGCAAGATTTCCGGACACTGTACCCCAGTTTTGAAATCTCGACCTTACAGTCACGTGACTCGCACGCCCGGGGAGTTATGCTAACATCCTGCCACGTTAATGTATCTGCGTTTGTGACAAACGTCTTGCTCGGCGATAGTGTACTCCATGCACCTTAACGGCCTGCGTGATTCGGGTGTAATCTTAAGCTAAACGACGTTTATAAATGTCCGTTCTCGCGAGAAATGCCGATATTTGAAACTGGGGTACAGTGTCCGGAAATGTTGCCGACAACGACCATTTCATTCATATTATCACAGTGATTACCGATTGTAAAATAACCGTCATCGCAATGTCATTACATGAAAAATGAGTTGTGGATTCCGCTTGACTGCTTCAATAAAGAAAACAGTTTTTCGCTGCACTGTAATTGCTGTGATATGCAGGCAGAAAATGCACATTATGTGAATACCACTATTGAAACACATGAAGTTTAGACATGTGATGGAATAGGTACGGAGAGAGAGAGAGAGAGAGAGAGAGAGAGAGAGAGAGAGAGAGAGAGAGAGAGAGAGGAGGACGAGAGAGAGAGACAAAGTTGAGAGAGAGAGACAAAGTTGAGAGAGAGACAAAGTTGAGAGAGAGACAAAGTTGAGAGAGATAGAGACAAAGTTGAGAGAGAGAGAGACAAAGTTGAGAGAGAGAGAGACAAAGTTGAGAGATAGACAAAATTGAGGGGGTACAGTGTCCGGAAATGTTGCCGACAACGACCATTTCATTCATATTATCACAGTGATTACCGATTGTAAAATAACCGTCATCGCAATGTCATTACATGAAAAATGAGTTGTGGATTCCGCTTGACTGCTTCAATAAAGAAAACAGTTTTTCGCTGCACTGTAATTGCTGTGATATGCAGGCAGAAAATGCACATTATGTGAATACCACTATTGAAACACATGAAGTTTAGACATGTGAGGAATAGGTAAGCACAAAGCCGTGATTTCCTCAAATAAATATTCACAACAACAACAACAACACCTACTACTACTACTACTACTACTACTACTACTACTACTACTACTACTACTATTACTGCTACTGCTGCTGCTACTACACAATCCTCCAACCGCTGTCCGTCATTCAGCATCCTTGAAGCTATTCTCAATAAAAACAAAGTCGTAATTATGGTTTGGAAAGTCTCCATCGCCATCTTCCGCTTTAGAACTAATTTCCCATCGTCTGAGGAAAATTGGCACATCTTATCTCAAATGACTGAACCACATATGCCTGTATCAACCAATAACTTTCACACATGATGACCAATCCAATAATCAATTAGTGTTTTCCTGTACATGAGTCGTCTTCATAATTATCGCGTCCATTGATTTCTACTTTCGTAATATTTTATCATTTTAGTTCATCATACTTGTGCTCGAGAACAGTTTCAGACGGAAATATAGTGGGCAGAGAGAGAGAGAGAGAGAGAGAGAGAGAGAGAGAGAGAGAGCGAGAGAGAGAGAAAGAGAGAGAGAGGAATGAGAGATAGAATACTCAGAGACGATAGAGGACAGGAGGAAGAGAGGAGGAGAGAAAGAGAGACCAGAGATATAGAGAGAGAGAAAGAGAGAGAGAGAGTAAGAAAAGAGGAAAAAGAAGCAGCCAACGAGAGAGTAGGGATAGGAGGATGTAGGAGGATTGACAAAACCTGGTAAGAAATAGATAGAGATAAAGGCGTGTCGTGGCTCTATCGGGGGGTAGGAGTGGGCAGAGAGAGACATAGAAGAGTATGGCGAGTTCGGAGAGAGACTAGAGACTAGACATAAGATAAAAGAAGATACGATGTAAAAACCTCGAGACCATAAACCAAAGCATATAGAGATATAGAGAGACAGAGATATTGAGTGACAGAGATATAGAGAGACAGACAAAAAGAGTCAGAGGAAAGATAGACAGACAGAAGAGGGAAAGGAAGGTGTGTGTGAGTGGTGTGTGTGTGATACTTGTGTGAGAGAGAAGTCGGCTGTTAAAGTGGCGTCAAATGGTAAATTAAAGTGACCAGATTGTCGTGTAAGATATAGTAAACAAGATGGAAATTAGACACGCTGCCAGGCCCCTGTTTTTTCTTCAATCCGGGAG